>JAGKTI010003716.1:37265-55307 GCA_018397915.1 Birgus latro
TCTTATCCCTACTATCGTAACGACTCGGTAATATATGTTATTATTCTGTATTGTATTTTAATTCCTATGTCATATATTTTACTTCCTATGTCATATATTTTACTTCCTATGGATTATATTTTACTTCCTGTTTATTATATTTTACTTCCTGTGTACTATATTTTACTTCCTGTGTACTATATTTTCCTTCCTGTGTACTATATTTTATCTTTAGTATTAATTTCCTTTTACCTAAACTCTGCTTTCCTGTTGGGTTTTACTTTCTTTGGTTTTTTAACATGTCTATTTTACAATGGAACATACGAAGTTTTACAGCCCATCGCAATGACCTCCGCTATCTTCTTTCAGTTCACTGTCCTTCTTTAGTTTGCTTACAAGAACCCTGTCTGTCTTCCCCTCCGGTACCTATACCTGACTACTGTTTCTTGTTCTCTCCTGCTTCTCTTTCTGTTACAGCTGTCTTAGTCCACCATACAGTTCCTCTTGAACATCTGTCCATTAACACCACCGTTCCATGTCATTTTATTCGTGTGTTTCTTGGACGTTGGATTACGGTGGTTTCGGTTTATTTCTCTCCCTCCCAGCCTTATCTCTTTTATTACCCCAACTACCCACCCCAGTTTTATTGCTGGGGGATTTTAACTGTCGCCATGTTTTATGGGGTGATGACGTTACTAATTCACGTGGCCGTCGCCTTGAGTCTTTTATTTTTAACGCAGATTTATCCTTATTGAATACAGGAGCTTCAGCACATTTTGACGCCACAACTCATACTTTCTCCTGTCTAGATCTCTCCCTGTGCTCCCCTTCCCTTTCTTTAGATTTCCACTGGGCTGTTCTTTCAGATATTGTATATAGTGATCACTTTCCTATCAAACTTACTCTAACTACATATTGTCCCGTACTCAGACCCCCTCGATGGTGTTTTCTGAAAGCTGACTGGCCGTCATTTACTTCTCTAACTATTCCTTCTGTACCTCCTTCCTTCTCTACTGTTTTAGACATGCTCACCTATTTTAATGTGTTAGTTCTAAGTGCAGCTTTGACTGCGATTCCTAGGTCGTCCCATCCTTTTGCTTCTAAGTGTGTACCTTGGTGGAATTCGGATTGTACTGTGGCTCTCCGTGTTAAACGTGCACGTTGGAAGAGCTACCTACGTAAACGCAACACCCAGTATGAACAGAGTGCACTTCTAATGTTTAAAAAAGCCCGCGCTTCTCTTCGTAGGACAGTTAAATGGGCTAAACGCCATAGCTGGAGATTATACGTTTCCACCATTACTACAAATACACCCATTGCTTCCATTTGGAAACGTATACGCAAAATAGCCGGTAAACATCTTCCCATGCCTTCCCCTGTCCTCCATTTGGATGGGGAATCAGTCACAGATGCTCGTTTAGTTGCTAATGGCTTAGGTCCTCATTTTAGTAATGTTAGTAACGGTCCTCATCTCTCACTTGAATTCCATGCCCTTAAAACTGCTACTGAATGTACGCCAGTTGTCTTCCGGCTGTCGTCTAGTCAGTCATATAATGCACCTTTTACTCTCCATGAATTGTCCTCAGCCCTTCGTCTTTGTAAGAACACTTGTGAGGGTCCTGATGGCATACACTATAATATGCTCCGTCACGTTTCCCCCCAGGCCCTGGCCCTATTATTAATTATATATAATCGTATCTGGACAGAGGGTGTCTTTCCTCCCTCTTTTCATAATGCTGTCATTCTCCCATTTCTTAAGCCAGGAAAGCAAGGCCATGCCCCTCAAGATTATCACCCCATTGCTCTTACTAGTTGTCTTTGCAAATTGTTTGAGCGTATGATAAATCATCGTCTTATGTGGCTCCTAGAATCCAAACAGCTTTTGTCCCCTTCACAGTTTGGCTTTCATAAAGCTCGCGGTACCTTAACTCCCCTCCTAAATCTGGAGACATATATCCGCTCAGCCTTTGTCACTCGGCAATCTGTGGTCGCAGTGTTCTTTGACCTTGAGAAGGCTTATGACACAGCTTGGCACTATCATATTTTACGCACAGTTCGATCTTGTGGGATTGATGGTAACCTTGGGGTTTTCTTAAAGAATTTTCTATCATCCCGTTTCTTTAGAGTCTGTGTTCAGCATACTTATTCAGATCCCTTCCCACAATATGAAGGTGTCTCCCAAGGCAGTGTTCTTAGCACTACTCTCTTTTTATTGGCAATTAATGGGATTATATCCTGCCTCCCAGTTGGTGTCCGCTCTTCTTTATATGTAGATGATTTTGCAACATATGCCTCAAATTCTGACATCTCTGCCCTTGGTGCTCTTATTCAACGTGCAGTTTCTGCTGCCTCAGAATGGGCTACTTCTCATGGCTTTCGGTTCTCTCCTCTTAAGTCTCATGCTATTACTTTTACTCGCTCTCATCTTATTTCCCAACCACCTCTTTTTCTCTGTGGCTCTCCTCTCCTATACAAAACCTCTGCTTCCTTTCTTGGCCTTCTTTTCGATTCCTGTCTTACTTGGAAGGATCATATTGCCTCCTTGAAAATCTCAGCCTTGCAACGCCTCCGTCTCTTACAAACTTTGTCTCATGTGTCGTGGGGTGCTGATCAGGCTACTCTCCTTCGGCTCCATATTGTTCTCGTTCTCTCCAAACTTGATTATGCTTGCCAAGTTTATTCTTCCGCTTCAGACACCGTCCTCCAACAACTTGATTCTGTGCATCATCACGGTCTCCGTCTGGCACTTGGCGCTTTTAAATCCTCCCCAGTTGAGAGTCTGTATGCTGAATCAGGAGTTCCATCACTTTTCCGCCGTCGTGCTCTACTTTCTCTTCGTACTTATGCTAAGTTGCACTGTTTTCCTCATACTCCTTCTCTGCTTCCTCCTACTCCTGACATAGACATGTTTTCCACCCCTAGAACCAGGCCATCTTTTGCAATTCGAGCTTGTACTCTCCTCTCGCATTCCTCTCTTGCTATTAGTAATGTTTTTTCTTACCGCACATGTCTTTTTCCCCCCTGGCTACTTCCGCAACCTCACATTTGTTCTTCCATTTTCCCCTATTCCAAGTCCAATTCTTCTTCATTCATTCTCCGTGCTCGGTTTTCTGACCATCTCTCCCGCCATTCCTCTGCAGTCCCTATATACACTGATGGTTCAAAAACCCCGGGCAGTGTTGGCTTCGCTATCCTCTTTCCTGACACCTTTTATCATTTTAGTCTTCCTACCTATGCAAGTGTTCTAACAGCAGAGTTATATGCCCTCTGGTTTGCGTTGCGGTATATTTGTCGTGCCTCCTCTCCCTCATTTGTAATATTCTCTGATTCATATAGTGCGCTATCCCTTCTTCAGTCACCTTCTGCTTCTCATCCTTTAGTCCTTCGTATCTTGGAATGGTTGTTCCGTATCTCCTCTCGTCGTAAAACAGTCCAGTTCTGTTGGGTTCCAGGACATGTGGGCATCGCGGGCAATGAATGTGCTGATCAGTTGGCTCGCATGGCTGTTGCCAAAGATGCCTCTCCTTCCTTCCTCATTCCAGTCTCTGATTTTCTTCCTGCCTTAACTTCCTTCCTTCAGCACCGGTGGCAGTCTTGCTGGGACTCTATCACTAATGATAAACTACGTGTTGTTAAACCATTTATTTCTCCTTGGCTAGCCCCTTGCCACCGTAATAGGAGATGGGAGACTGCTTTAGCTTGTCTTAGAATTGGTCATACTAGACTTACCCACTCATATTTGATGTCTGGTGGTCACCCTCCCCTCTGTACGCATTGCAATACCATTCTCTCTATACGTCATATTTTCCTTGATTGTCCTCTTTACACTGTACAGCGATGTATTTCCTTTCCTTTTTTGTCTTCCCTCCAATGTCCTCCCCTCCTTTCAGATTTTCTCCGAGAATCATCATATTTTTTCTGTCATAATATCATGTCCTTCCTTACCTCTATTGGTCTTCATTCCAACATTTAACTCCGTTCCTGACGTCACTAACCCCGTTCCTGACGTCACTAACCCCATCTGTGATATGATATACTTTTTCCGTTGACCCAATTTCTTCACAATGCCGTGTCTGTATTTCCGGCCCGACCAGCATACATAACTTGTACCCGATGATCTGGCTTTGTGCTGGATTTTGGCACTAGGTACCTATTGTTCTTCTCTCAAATAACTCATTTCCACTGCTTTCGCTCTTGACTTCTGGCCTTCCAACAGGGTCCAAGCTTCACTTTCATATGTCAGAGTTGGTATCACAATACTGTCATGTAACAACTTTTTCACTTCCATGCTCACCTCCCTGTTTCTTATCACTGCTTTCAACGAACCAGCAACCTTCCTTCCCTGCTGCACCCTTTTGAGCACTTCACCCTCCAGACTTCCATCCTTACTCATCACACTGCCCAAGTACTTAAATTCACTCACATTCTCCATATCCTTCCCATCCAATCTCACTGTACATTCACTGGCCTCACTTCTCTTGAAGACCATCACTTTACTCTTCCCTACATTCACCTCTAGATTCCGTTTCTTACACACTCTCCCAAACTCCTCTACCAAGCCTTGCAGCTCCCCTTCGTCTTTGCTCAACAACACAGTATCATCTGCAAACAACAGTAGAGGGAGTTTCCAAACACTGCCCTCTCACTAGGGTCGCTCCAACATCCACTGCCCGACCTTGTATCTCTTTTATAACCCCATCTATGTACAGATTGAACAACCATGGAGACATGACACATCCTTGTTTCAATCCAACCTTCAAATGGAAAGATTCACTCAGTTTGCCATCCACACGCACTGCAGCCTTAGCACCCTCATACATACTCTTCACTGCCTTCAACAACTTCCCGTCCACTCCATATATTCTTAATACCTTCCACAAACCTTGTCTATCCACCCTGTCATTTGCTTTCTCCAGATCCATGAAGGCTGCATACAACTTCTTGCCCTTCTCTAGAAACTTTTCCACTAAGGATCTAAGAATGAATAACTGGTCTACACAACCTCTTCCCTTCCTAAAACCTCCTTGTTCTTCTCCAACTAATTCCTCAGTAATTTCCCTAACTCTGTCAACAAGTATCCTACCATATACTTTTCCTGTTACACTGAGAAGGCAAATGCCCCTATGTTTACCACACACTGCTTTTTCCCCTTTTCCTTTGTACAGAGGAATAATTATACCTGACTTCCAATCCTCCGGGACTCTACCCTCCTCCCAAGCCAATCTGCACACCTTCCTCATCCATTCTATTACTATCTCTCCCCCATGCTTCAGCATTTCACCACACACTCCATCAATCCCTGGGGCTTTCCCCATTTTAACTTTCTTCATTGCTTCCACCACTTCCATCCTGGTGATTTCTTCCTCTCTTCTCACAACCCTCTTTCTCCCTGCCATTCCCCAGCCACTTATACTTGCATTACTTTCATTCTCTATGTTCAACAGTTCATTAAAGTGTTCTTTCCATCTGTTTACTTTTTCTCCCTTCTCCACTAGTAATCTACCATTTTTATCTTTCACACCCCCACTGACTTCATTGGCACCCAGTATAGCTCTCTTTACCTCCTTCCAGAACATTTTCTTACATTCTCTCCACTTTGCACTCAAATTTCTTCCAAATTCCTCATCCACTCTCTTCTTACTCTCTCTTACTAATCTTTTCAGAATAAATAAGATGCAGAATAAATAAGATGCAATAATAAACTGTAATGTTCAGAACAGATTGTTAACCCTTAGATTTCAGTGAGTTCATAAGAAATTAATTTAAAAATTGTGTTTTTATGTTGGAATAGTATGAAAAATTCTTTATTCGTGACCAAAGCCTAAATGCTTTAGGTGCCCTGGATTTCTTTTGAGCATAGTCAAGTCATCTGTCATTGGCTAGAATAAGATTTAGAGAATGTATTTTGTAGCCAAAGTTGAGGTAAAGGTGTTAGAAAGCCTTCTGAGCCAACAAGAATATGGGCCACATTCTTGTGCCCCACTCTCATCTCCAAGGGCACACACTTCCCTTTTAACACCTTCAGTTCAGTGACATTCACAGCTTATTCATGCTACATGCAGACAGTGTTATTCAGGTTAGGAGAGCCTCTCCATCTAACCTCTCCATCAAGCTGAATATAACCATCTGAAGGCAGCAAAAATAAGCTAAAAACAAATAATGTCACCGGATTGAGGGGGTTAACCTGCCCCTGCTGAAATCTGTATTTTTGCACAAACATAAGAGTATTTACCTTCATAGCAGTGTCTCATTTTGGATTATTACACATTATATTTCCTTAATCTCCCCAACCCCAATTATTATTTTCCTCCATCTCCAGTTATTCCACATATCCCATGAAGTGCAAGTTTTTTTTTTTTCTTCTGTGGCAGTTTCAGAATATATTTTGTAGATCTCTAAGGGTCTTGAGTAGGTTTTGTTGTTTTTTGTATGATGTAAACAAGACAGTTAACTTGATTTGAAACATGGCTGAGATATATTTTAATATATTTAGAGTTAATGATGCGCCAATTTTTTTAAGTTGGTGATTTATTACGAGCTCTAACAATGGCAACCAATAAATTAATATAAATATACTGTAGTAATGTTTTAATGTCTTTTTTATTGTTACTCTGAAATACTTGGTATACATCAGTTGCATACATATTGTTGGTTTGTGTCAGTGTAGTGTTCCCTTACATAATATAATGATCCTAATAAAAAATCCTCTGCACTCTATGAGAAAACCATTAGGGTAAAGCTAGCAGTTTCATTTTTTAATACAGCAGTGCAGTACTGTACCTGGAACTACACTTTCCTGGGTAGTATTACTGCAGAACATAGAAATGTGGGTAGATAATGTCAAAAGTAAAAACATAAACCCTGTAAGATAAGACTAATCACTGCTGTGAAGTAGATGCTATGTATCACCGTAACTGCCTTCATATTGTACATATGTTGTGGCAAATGGTTGACGACCATCGAACACCATGAAGTGATATAAAAGTGGAATATAAACTGGTACAGTCACTGCAGCACTGATAGATATGGAACCTTATCACATATTAACCATTAATCCCAAACTGAAGGATCAATAGTTTCCAGCCATTATAGACAGACCCCTGTCCTTGTTCTGCTTTGGTCTAATAACCTGCTCAAAGTTCCTGGTCCTCGAATACAGTAATTACTAAGTCTTCATCACCAGTCACCCTCTTTCATTTTCTGTTTTGTTTTTAAATCCAGAGTAAATACCAGAGAAAGTGTCTGCTAAAGGTTCTACATCAACCTGTAGAACTCATATAAATATGTTTCAACTTAATTACCAGGTAATTATATTTTTTAACACCCTTGTACTTGAGGACAGGTAAACAGAAAGAGGTCTCAAATATGGAGTGACTCATAGATGATGATTAAGGATCAGTAAATAAACTGGCATAGGATTGTAATTCAAAATGAGAGGGTTATGAAAATGATACCAAAGAGAGGGAGAGATTGTGAGAGTTACTGAAAATAAAAGACTGGATGTATTTAGATTTTGGTAGATGGTGGCAGCCATCATAAACTCACAATGTAGCACTGCCTACGTCTTTCACCTTCATTTTTTGTGTGTGTGTCTGCCCTTGTCTCCTATTTCCAACATCCACTTTCTTGATGTAGTGCTGCTTACTTCTTCGGTCACCTTCATCACTTTTTCTGTCCCACTCGGCCTCTGGAGGAGTGAGGCGAGCAAAGGACATTACCCTTGAGGGGCATCGCAGAGGTAGCGGACGAGGGAAGGACAGTGGCCATTCTCTCCCCGATGGGTACAGTGGGCGCCGCCGCGGTTCCGCTGGACCCTGGGACTGCAGGTGAGAGGAGGACAGTGGCCAGCCTCTCCCTGGCGAGTACAGTGGATGTCGCCGTGGTCCTGCTCCCTGTGGGGGCGGCAGATGAGGGAAAGAGAGTGGCTATGCCCTCCCCGACGGGTACAGTGGGCCGCCATGGTTCTGCCTGGCCCTGGGACGACAGGTAAGAGTACAATGGCTGTCCTCTCCCCGGCAAATACAGTGGACATCGCCACAGTCCTGCTTCCAGCGGAGGCTGCTGATGAGGGAAGGACAGTGACCGTTCCCTCCCTGGCAGGTACAGTGGATGCCGCCGCGGTCCTGCAGGGGGTAGTAGGTGAGAGAAGTAGTGGCCGTCCTCTCCCCGATGAGTGCAGTGGCCGTCATCACAGTCCTACTTGGGCCTTTTGTGAAACAAGTCCCACCCTGATCCTGGTGAGTGCTGGTCTGGCCCGAGAGTAGTGCAGCGGGGCAGCGTAGCTTTCACAGGCTCCGTTGAGGGGAAGAGGGGCGCATGGTGGCGGGCCCTTTCCGCGCCTCCGTGGTCCCTCCTTGGTGCTGGTATTTCACAACCATCACGGCTGGAAAAGTCATTTCCCCGTGGCTGGAAGCGGTAGATGTCAGAGGTGGCAGTCTGGTGGGTTGGCGTGAGGTGGTGGAGGAGTGAGATCCAGTGCTGCATGAGTAGGTTTGGCTCCTGGTGTGGATGGTATACTATCTCGAGGGTGCAGGTCTGTGTAGTCCTTTGTAGGAGATGCAGAAGTTGTGGTGTCCCTCGAAGGCGGTGCTTGTTCCCCTGGGCAGGGGTCCAGAGTACACATTTGAACATTTCTGAAGGCACGGAGTGTGATGGGGACGTGATTGTGGAAGGGGGAGTCCATGAGGGTGAGGAGTGTGTAGGTGTGATAGCACACGTATGAGTTACCCGTGTTGGCAGGGGAGGTGAGTGGTGGTGCAGTGTACTGGGTGGGAGAGTGGGTGTGGGTGGCCGGGAGGCAGCGGGTGAGGGGTGGAAGGTGGGAGACAGTAGTCAGGAGGAGATGGTTCCAAAAGGCAGGTTAGGGGAGCATAAGATAGAGGTTCCAGTGGGCCTGTTAAGGTGGAGGCAGGCCTCGTGCTGAGGAGGGATAAAAAGGGAGGAGGCGATGGTAGTGGGGAAAGTGGTATGCGGAGAAGCAGGAAGGTTAGGAATAGGAGAGGGTAAGGTAGAAGACATAGCGGGAGGAGAGTGAGATGAAAGAGAGGGTGTGGGAGTGCACGTGCAGTGTGGCAGGGGGGAGGTCTGGAGACTTCTGGAAGTGGAGACATCGCTTGTGACAGTCGATATTGGTGCATAACTTCTGCATGAGGTCCAGCCCTAAGTAGCCATCGTAAGCACGGCATGTTGAGTCGAAGATGATGAATTGGTGCTGGTCTGATACTTCCTGATAAGTATCGGCAAGCAAGGCCTGGGTTTCCCCACATATAGACAGGGGGCCATCCCCTGCATCTACGAGACGAGCTGAAATGGGGAGAAGCGGACCAAAAGCTGAGGCGTGGCGGGAGTAGAAATTACTGTAGAGGCAGGATCTGGTCGCTCCCGTGTCAACCAGTAGCCTCGCTTTCACCCTGTTCAGTCTCATCTTGTCATAGACTGTGGGGCGATATTTTTGTGAGGTGGTACCTGCCACCGCGAGGAGGTGCGAGGGCTGTCCTAAAAATCCAGTTTGTTGTGGGGCGTCGTCTTCGTCTGGCCCTACTTCACCAGGGTCGAAGTACTCGGTGGAGGGTACATTGTCACAGGAGACTTTGCGGTGCCCTCGGGTAGCTGTTTTTTGTCAGGCAGCTGTAAGTTGTTCCTGTATGTCATGAATGGGGCACCAGTGGTTACATGATGAAAACTCCCACGGATTTATGGAGATTAGGTTGGTATTCTTCTCAGGAGCGAAGCGCCTTTTGGTGAGGAGCACCCTGGACATACTGGGTGGTGTTGGAGAAACTGTGTGGGTGGTTTTGGGTGTGATGCCTTGTGTGTCAGGACTCTGCTCACTGCCCTAATGTGTCGTGGGGTGGTGCGGGCGGCGAGAAGACGCCTGACAAGTTGGACATCCCTGTCGAGGTCTCCCGTTGGGTCATTGACAGAAAATGTTCTCTTATGCCGCTGGGGAGGATCCTCAATAGGGTACTGAAAATACTGTATGTTGTTCCCGGGTGGACGTGTCAGTCTCCGTGTAAGCGGCGGTGACGAGTCGCCTGGCCTGGATGAGTGTGTTGTCCAGGTTGCCATCGTAGGTGAGGGTGTCAAGCTGAGATAAGGCAATGACTTTCCCTAGGGATGGCATGACTACTTGGGTCACGATTTGCATAAACTGCACCCATACTCCGGGACGATCTTCGTGGCGATGCTTGACACCGCTTTTCCCATGTGTGGTCGAGTAACTGCTATCTTCTCCCTGTCGTGGTCGAATCCGATGTCCAGCAGTGGTTTAATCATACACATGTACGTGTCTATGTCGCACTGTTCAGAGTCGAATTTTGGCAATTGTACATGCAATCTGGCCGCCATTTTGTTAGACTTTCCCTTTCGTTCCTCATTGCTCTCTGACCGAATCAAGAACCACCGCTAGCCACCAGGGAGCAGGACCACGGTGACGTCTACTGGCCGGGGAGAGGATGGCCACTGTCCTCTCACCTGCTGTCCCAGGGTCCAGTGGAACTGCGGTGGTGCCCACTCTGCCCATCAGGGAGGAAACGGCCAATGTCCTTCCCTCGTCCGCCACCCCTGCGACACCCCTCAAGGGTAATGTCCCTTGCTCGCCTCACTCCTCCAGAGGCCTAGTGGGACGCACCTCTCGTTCTCCCTATAGAGCTAGCCCCCTAGTGGAGATGCAGCTAGAGAGGATCTGGAGTGGCCCCATAGTGAGCCTGGAGATACGCTCACTGCAGCCAGCACCTCTATGTTGCTCCTCGCTGCCGGGCTCCCAGAGGAAGAGATGCTGCAGGCAGCCCCTGACGGCCTCTCGACCAAAGCGAGGCTGCAGCCCCCAGCAATCCAGGGGCACCCCCAGGACTCCCGGACGAGATCTTCCCAGCCCAGCCAACGAGCAGGCCTCCTCCAGGAGCAGGCGCAAGGAAGCACGCCTGCTCGCCCTGTTTGGCCCGTCCTGAGGGCTGACGCTCCCACCGAGCCCCCCACCAGGGAAAGGCCTCCCTCTACACCGCCCAACAGCCCACAGCGGGCGACCTGGCCCCCGGCGGTGGTCCTGTGCCGCCTGATAGAGAGCACGCCCAACGGGACCCCTCCCAAACCTGGACCACACCTGCAGCTACCCAGTCACCTGTAGCCCAACTCGAGTCCTCTGTGCCCTTACCACTGTTGTTAATCTGTTACAATGTATTGTGTCCAGCACTGTGTATCTTTGTGTCAATATACGTGTAAGGTTGGTTGACCTGTGTTTTGAGCCCTGTTCCTCTAGTTGCATGCTCTCGACCCAGTCTTGAAGAGAACCCCAGATCAGTCGCTCATACTCAGGGAGCAAGAAGTTGAGCTCCGAGCACGTAGCATAACACACACAATGCTTTGAGGGTAAAGGTGAGAGTAAGATAAGTAGAGAGAAATGAGGTAAAACACTATGTGAAGGTTAAACGAAGAAAGTACTGTATATAATAGAAGAAAGGATTAGGAATTTCGGGCAGTTGGGAAATGATAGGACAGTAAGTAGCACGACGTTTTTCCCTGGAAGACAGAGTAGTAAGTAGCTACAAGGTAAGTTGCATGTGTGCCTGAAGCAGAAAAAAGAAAGGGCAGAACGTTGAAAACGATTTGCTTGTTTATCTGTCTGTCCACTCAGTTCTAGTAACCTTCCTTTGATTAAAATTAAAGGTATTCTTCCATCTTGTTATGAACTATGCCCCCCTCGGATTCTCAACGATGTTAAGAATTCAGTGTCTGCATTTAAAATTAGTACAGTATTTGCGTCAAACATGACATATAAATGCTGTAGAGTTGTATTACTGTAGGACTCAGATCCTGTGCATAATAACAGCAGGTAATCTCTGTGTGCCAAGACTGTTGTTATGGAACCTGAAGTAGCAGTACTGTATTATACTGCTTCAGTCACGCGGCTGATCCTTTTTTATTACTCTCTACAGAATTGCCTTTAAAACAATGTTTTGTGTCCTTACCGGTGTGCGTCTCGCATGCTGGTGGACACGGGTTCGCCTCCCGCCAGAGTTGTAAAAACTTTGGGAAGCGTTCACCGAGCCACTTACTGCTTTGGCAGACACAAGGGGTGCTGTGGTTGAACCAGTGTCGCATATTAGTATGCTTGCACCCAGTCGGCTTAAGGTAGGCCGATTACACTTGGTTCACAAACTACACACACACATCCAAAGCCACTCCAATACAGCCACACTTATAAGCACTTCTCACCCTACATACTGTACAATTTCTGCAGAGCACCACATGTTGGTGGAGTGGAGATAGATAGATAGATATAGTGACACCACTGGTTTGCAGTTAGAACATTACTACAGTAATATTATTCAAAAGATTCATAAAACTTACTTTTCTCTTAGTTACCCTTGCAGATAAATTGAAGCTAGAGATTGGGAGCACTCTCCATTTTTTTTTTTTTTTTTTTTAGCGTTATGGTGTTCAAAGTTGAACTACTTGTCCTTCGATCACGTGCGACTGATTTGGGGTTCTTTTCTAGACCGGGTCTAGAGCATACAACTAGAGGAACAGGGCATAAAAACTCTGGTCAACCAACCTTACACGTATATTACCTTATATTCAACACACTAACACAGTACCGACCAAAGTAAGAATATAACATTCACACAATACCTACATACCGTTTAAGAATATATGGAGTGGATGGGAAGTTGTTGAAGGCAGTGAAGAGTATGTATGAGGGTGCTAAGGCTGCAGTGCATGTGGATGGCAAACTGAGTGAATCTTTCCATTTGAAGGTTGGATTGAAACAAGGATGTGTCATGTCTCCATGGTTGTTCAATCTGTACATGGATGGGGTTATAAAAGAGATACAAGGTCGGGCAGTGGATGTTGGAGCGACCCTAGTGAGAGAGGGCAGTGTTTGGAAACTCCCTGTACTGTTGTTTGCAGATGATACTGTGTTGTTGAGCGAAGACGAAGGGGAGCTGCAAGGCTTGGTAGATGAGTTTGGGAGAGTGTGTAAGAAACGGAATCTAAAGGTGAATGTAGGGAAGAGTAAAGTGATGGTCTTCGAGAGAAGTGAAGCCAGTGAATGTACAGTGAGATTGGATGGGAAGGATATGGAGAATGTGAGTGAATTTAAGTACTTGGGCAGTGTGATGAGTAAGGATGGAAGTCTGGAGGGTGAAGTGCTCGAAAGGGTGCAGCAGGGAAGGAAGGTTGCTGGTTCGTTGAAAGCAGTGATAAGAAACAGGGAGGTAAGCATGGAAGTGAAAAAGTTGTTACATGACAGTATTGTGATACCAACTCTGACATATGGAAGTGAAGCTTGGACCCTGTTGGAAGGACAGAAGTCAAGAGTGAGAGCAGTGGAAATGAGTTATTTGAGAGGAGCATGTGGAGTCACATGGAGAGACAGACTAACAAATGAGGAAGTGAAGGAGCGTTGTGGTGTGGTTGAGGACGTGATGGGAAGCGTTAGGAGAAACACGTTAAGGTGGTTTGGGCATGTGGAGAGGATGGAGAGTGAAAGANGGGAAGAGTAAAGTGATGGTCTTCGAGAGAAGTGAAGCCAGTGAATGTACAGTGAGATTGGATGGGAAGGATATGGAGAATGTGAGTGAATTTAAGTACTTGGGCAGTGTGATGAGTAAGGATGGAAGTCTGGAGGGAGAAGGGCTCGAAAGGGTGCAGCAGGGAAGGAAGGTTGCTGGTTCGTTGAAAACAGTGATAAGAAACAGGGAGGTGAGCATGGAAGTGAAAAAGTTGTTACATGACAGTATTGTGATACCAACTCTGACATATGGAAGTGAAGCTTGGACCCTGTTGGAAGGACAGAAGTCAAGAGTGAGAGCAGTGGAAATGAGTTATTTGAGAGGAACGTGTGGAGTCAGTCACATGGAGAGACAGACTAACAAATGAGGAAGTGAAGGAGCGTTGTGGTGTGGTTGAGGACGTGATGGGAAGCGTTAGGAGAAACACATTGAGGTGGTTTGGGCATGTGGAGAGGATGGAGAGTGAGAGACTGACGAGGAGAGTGTATGTGAGTGAGGTGGAGGGGGCGAGAGGGAGGGGGAGGCCGAGGATGAGATAGAGGGATGGAGTGGAGAGGTATATGAGAGAGGGGAGTGTGAGTTGGGAGCGTGGTAGTGAAATGGCAGGGGACAGAGTGACATGGAGGTGATTTGTTTGTGGCCACCCCGAGCGGGATTGAGGCGTCTGGCAATAGATAGATAGATAGACAATACAGTACACTATACAGATTACAGTCACAATCATGACAGGAGGACTCTGGCTTGGGCTGCTGAAGTCTTGGGCTGCTTACCGGTGTCGGCCAGGCACGGGAGGGGTCCCGTCAGGTGCAAGGTTCAACTCAGTGGACCTTGGTCAGGTGTGCCCTCTCGCAGGAGCCACAGGACCGCTGCCAGGGGCCGGGTCATCCAGAGTGGGCTGCTCAGCGGTCAGGAGAGGGGCCCTTCCTCAGTGAGGCCTCGGTGGGGAGTTCGGGCCTCGGAACTGGGGCTGAATAAGATGAGAAGGTGCGCCTGCTTGCGCCCACTCCTGGAGGTGGATCGCCAGCTGATGGGGCTGGGGAGGTCATGCCCCGGGGTCCTGGGGACACCCCTGGGGGTCCAAGGACTGCGGTCTCTCTGGGACCGAGTCGCCGTCAGGTGTTGCCTGCGGTGTCCCTTCCTTCAGGAGTCCAACAGCAGGGGGTGTCGCCAGGGTGCTGGCTGCAGGGCACAGGTTCCCAGACTCACGATGGGGCCTTGCCATATCCCCTCCAGCCGCAACTTCTCCTGGGAACTGCCTCTGTGGGGAGAGAGAGAGAGAAGGGTGTCCAACTCGGCCTCTGGAGGTGTGAGGCAAGCAGGGACGTCCTCCATAGAGGAAGTCACAGAGGTAGGGGATGATGGACATATGGTGGTCAATCCCTCCCCGGCGTGGACTGTGCCTGTTGCCGCGGTTCCTCTAGCCCTTGGGACAGCAGGTGAAGGGCGTATGGTGGCCGACCCTTCCCCAGTGCAGACGGTGGCGGTCACCACAGCCCCACTCCAAGTGGAGGTTCCTCCTTGAGGGGCATCACAGGGGATGGTGGATGTGGGATGGACAGTGGCCATTCCCTCCCTGGTGTGGAAGGGGTGGCCATTGCCGTGGTTCCTCTAACCACTAGGACAGTAGGTAAAGGGCATATGGTGGCCGACCCTTCCCCGGTATGGATGGTGGCCGTCATCGTAGCCCTGCTCCCTGTGGAGGGGGCAGGCGAAGGACGGATGGTGGCCAATCCTTCCTCAGCGCAGACGGTGGCCGTTGCTGCAGTTCTGCCCTACTCTGGGGTTGCTGCTGAAAGGCGTACGGTGGCCGTCGTCAGGGTGCTGCTCCCAGGAGTGACTGCAGGTGAAGAGCGGATGGTGGCCATCTGTTCCCCGGTGCGGACAGTGGCCGTCACCATGGTCCTGCAGGGGGTAACAGCTGAAGAGCGGACGGTGGGCGTCACCGCGGTACCGTCTTGGGCTGTAGTAACACAAGCCCTACCCCGATCCTGGCTAGTGCTGGCCCAGCTGGAGAGTAACCTGCCGGGGCTGCGTTCTCGGAGTCGGCTTGGCTTAGGGCATGAGGGGCGCAAGGTAGTAGGGGACGTAAGCCCGTCTAGCCCTGGTCCTCCGCGCGCCCTATGCGCCTTCCTGTGGTCTCCTGGGATTGGTGTTGCGCCACCCTCTCCGTTGTCCCTCCGTGGGGTGAGTGTTGCGCCACCCCTTCCGTGGTCTCCCGTCGGGGTGGGCATTCCATTTAGATTTTGCCAGCATTTGGTCCCTATTTTTTTTTTTTTTAATCTTTATTACACTGAGTTTGGCCACCGTACATTCCTCTTCAGCCAGTGTTTATTTTTAGCCCCGTACCATTCATTTCTAATTATTGCTGTCATTACTTCTTTCTTTCCATACCCCATGTCATTTCCGAAACAATAACATTTAATCTCTCTCTCTCTCTCTCTCTCTCTCTCTCTCTCTCTCTCTCTCTCTCTCTCTCTCTCTCTCTCTCTCTCTCTCTCTCCAGTAATGTTTGCCATGGTGCCACGTCTCCGTTCGCGCCAAAAGCGGAGTTGCCAAACTACCACACGTGCATCTTGTCAACAAGCCGGGTCGAGATCAATACATTCGCTAGGTTTTCTGAACCCTGCGTCCTCGAGCTACGTTCCCCCAACCCTGATAATGTATGTTCCCAAAAATATTAGGGAGTCCTTGAAGACCCTGACCGTGACTCTTGCATTTTCTTGTCCCGTCTCCCGCCTGTCTGCGTTCCCGCCACTCTTTAATAAATGTCTGTTCTGTGTTCTCAGCCGGTATGCCTCCTTAAATGCAGTCTGGCGCCCTTTTTCGCTTGTCTTATTTTGCTGTAGCAGTATTTTGGTTGACTTTTACCTCCTTAACCTCCTATCTTTTGTCCTTTCTCGTCCCGTCTCCTGCCAATTTTGTGTTCATATCTCAAGTATCTGCTTCTCTGTCCGTTACTAGTTTTCTCTGTCGGTATATCATCTGGCTGATGCAATGCCTGGCTTCCCGGCTGCCTGATCTCACTGTCTGTCTGACTTTCTTGGCAGAGTTTTTCCTCTCCCTGTCTTTATCCTGCTTGCCTGACCGCTTGGGTGGCCTTGAACTTCCCTCTCTGAGCGTTGAACCCCTAGTCGTTTTCTAAGGTATGAAATATGAGATTTTTTGTGTGGATGGCCAAATGGATGAGCACGATGGGACGGATGAGTACCATGGATGTGTGAGAGGGGTGATGGGGTGGGAAGATGAGTAGGTGCAGCATGAGAGAAAGATGGATTAACCGCACTATATGAATTATTTTTAGCGTGGTTCCGGGAATGCCCAAACGTATGAACAATGGGATGGATTAAAGTACTGTACGTAGGAAAAGGATTGGAGTGCATGAGAGGAATACTGTGATGAGGAATTAGTTTTAGCGTGGGTGCGTGAATGGTTACTCGGATGAACACGATATGAGTCAGTGTAAAGAGGGTATGAGAGTAAGGGATGAGCAGATGAAGTTATGCATGAAGAATGAGTTATTTTCAGTGCGGGTGCGTGGATAGCCAGAGCAGCACAATGGAATGGATTTGTAGGATGCGGGACAGGTCGGAGAGAGATGGGTGCTTGCAGAGAATTGAGAATGTTAACCGCATGAGGAAAGAGTTATTTTCAGCAAGAATGCGTGAATGGCCAAACATAATTATGAACACGATGGGCCTGTATGGATGAATGTAAGAGGCGAGTACATAGAGGATTGGAGAGGCTACATGAGGAACATTTGGATGAGTGGATGGGTTCTATTCGGTTTTACAATACGATGCATCATCAATGAAAGAAGAGACGAGTTTATGGAAGGGAGAATGAGGTGACGTCAGGAATCCATGCATTATTTGACTGAACAATGCATGGGTACACATGGGTAAAGTAATGGATGACCGGATGAAAGAGTGGGCAGAAGAAAAGATGGATATAGATTTTAAAAAAAATGATTAAAGCAAGTGAGATTACAGCCTCCTGCATGTAGCATTATCCTTGGAGGCACCTCCGCTACCTCCCTCCCTCCCCTCCGTCTCTCTCCCCCTCGTTCGCCCTCTCTTCAGTTGCCATCCACGCTCTGCTATTCTTATTTCAAAGGCGAAATTTGCAAACCACATTGAATTACCCTTTTCAGAAAACAAAAACGTCCACCGTAAATCCGCAGCGGCGACCAAATCCCGCAGGACTTGATGGGATGCAAAACTAAATCGGAATTTAAATGGTTGAAATGCTTTGCGGCAAGACTGACTGAAATATTGATCTACTCTTGCCATTCAGGGGGTCGCCGGTAATTGACTGACGGCTATTTCCTTCACCCACACCCTCCCTCCCACCTTCCCTGGGGAATAGTCTTTATATTTATTTCACGTTTTATCAGCCGCACGCCAGCTCTGACTCACCCCGAACCTTTACACAGGGGGAAATAAATAAAAGAGGCTCCAATTCGTGGAGTAATTTAGAATGTTGCCGTCAGTGGATCACCCATTTGATGTTGCACTTGCTGTTTATACATGTCTGGGCGTTCTGCATTGCT
>JAGKTI010003717.1:0-23260 GCA_018397915.1 Birgus latro
TCGGCAAAAAAACGTCAATACTTTCCGCGCCTACTGTATATAAATATCTATATCTATCTATCTATCAATCTATATACAGTAAAACCTTGATATAACGGACTTCAGTACACCGGAATTCGCTTTTATCGGACTCAACGAGCTATCGGACTAAACTCCTATATATCGGAAAAAGTCCGATATAGCCAGAAAGCAGTCCGGACTGCCTGACAACTTCAGATATGTTCACCACAATAAGACAAGTAAAAGACATGTTTTTCAGTGAACAGTACAGTATTATTATACCATTTGATTAATGTAGTGAAGGTATAGCACAGTACAATACTGCAATGGTGGTGAAAACTACCGGTGCAATCTGGACTAATGTCTGATATATTGGAAAAAGTCCGGATTAGCAGGGGAAAGTCCGGATGTGGCTTTTATCAGAAAATCGCATATTTCAGACTGGCCTGAGCCCCAATTGGTCCGATATAGTGAGGTCTTACTGTATATACATATCTATCTATTGCCAAACGCCTTAATCCCGCATGGGGTGGCCAAAAACAAATCGCCTCCATGTCACTCTGTCCCCTGCAATTTCACTACCACGCTCCCAACTCACACCCCCCTTTCTCATATACCTCTCCACTCCATCCCTCCATCTCATCCTCGGCCTCCCCCTCCCTCTCGCCCCCTCCACCTCACTCACATACACTCTCCTCATCAGTCTTTCACTCTCCATCGTCTCCACATGCCCAAACCACCTTAACGTGTTTCTCCTAACGCTTCCCATGACGTCCTCAAGCACACCACAACGCTCCTTCACTTCCTCATTTGTTAGTCTGTCTCTCCATGTGACTCCACATGCTCCTCTCAAATAACTCATTTCCACTGCTTTCACTCTTGACTTCTGTCCTTCCAACAGGGTCCAAGCTTCACTTCCATATGTCAGAGTTGGTGTCACAATACTGTCATGTAACAACTTTTTCACTTCCATGCTCACCTCCCTGTTTCTTATCACTGCTTTCAACGAACCAGCAACCTTCCTTCCCTGCTGCACCCTTTCGAGCACTTCACCCTCCAGACTTCCATCCTTACTCATCACACTGCCCAAGTACTTAAATGCACTCACATTCTCCATATCCTTCCCATCCAATCTCACTGTACATTCACTGGCTTCACTTCTCTCGAAGACCATCAGTTTACTCTTCCCTACATTCACCTTTAGATTCCGTTTCTTACACACTCTCCCAAACTCATCTACCAAGCCTTGCAGCTCCCCTTCGTCTCCACTCAACAACACAGTATCATCTGCAAACAACAGTACAGGGAGTTTCCAAACACTGCCCTCTCTCACTAGGGCTGCTGCAACATCCACTGCCCGACCTTGTATCTCATTTATAACCCCATCCATATACAGATTGAACAACCATGGAGACATGACACATCCTTGTTTCAATCCAACCTTCAAATGGAAAGATTCACTCAGTTTGCCATCCACACGCACTGCAGCCTTAGCACCCTCATACATACTCTTCACTGCCCTCAACAACTTCCCATCCACTCCATATATTCTTAATACCTTCCACAAACCTTGTCTATCCACCCTGTCATATGCTTTCTCCAGATCCATGAAGGCTGCATACAACTTCTTGCCCTTCTCTAGAAACTTTTCCACTACGGATCTAAGAATGAATATCTGGTCTACACAACCTCTTCCCTTCCTAAAACCTCCTTGTTCTTCTCCAACTAATTCCTCAGTAATTTCCCTAACTCTGTCAATAAGTATCCTACCATATATTTTTCCTATTACACTGAGAAGGCAAATGCCCCTATGATTACCACACACTGCTTTTTCCCCTACAGAGGAATAATTATACCTGACTTCCAATCCTCCGGGACTCTACCCTCCTCCCAAGCCAATCTGCACACCTTCCACATCCATTCTATTACTATCTCTCCCCCATGCTTCAGCATTTCACCACACACTCCATCAATTCCTGGGGCTTTCCCCATTTTAACTTTCTTCATTGCTTCCACCACTTCCATCCTGGTGATTTCTTCCTCTCTTCTCACAACCCTCCTTCTTCCTGCCATTCTCCAGCCACTTATACTTGCATTACTTTCATTCTCTATGTTCAACAGTTCATTAAAGTGTTCTCTCCATCTGTTTACTTTTTCTCCCCTTTCCACTAGTAATCTACCATTTTTATCTTTCACACCCCCACTGACTTCGTTGGCACCCTGTCTAGCTCTCTTTACCTCCTTCCAGAACATTTTCTTACATTCCCTCCACTTTGCACTCAAATTCCTTCCAAACTCCTCATCCACTCTCTTCTTACTCTCTCTTACTAATCTTTTCACCTCTCCTCCTCACTACATATAACTCTCTCGTCCGTCTCTCAGCTTCTTCGTCGCCCCTGTTCCTCATCCACTCATTATATGCTTTCTTCTTTTATGCCACAGCCTCTCTCACCTCTTCAGTCCACCATGCTGTTCCCTGAACCCCCTTTCGTCTTCTCTTCACCCCACACACCACCTCACATACTGCGCAGATTTTTTCTGTGAATACCTTGCACACACCCTCCACGTCCCCCATCTGCTCTAATCTATATTTACCCAATCGCTCCTCCACTTCCCTTCTATATTCAGCCTTTATTCCATCCTCTTGTAACTTTTCTACCCTAATTGTAACACATACTTCCTCCTGTCTTTCCCTTCTTCTCTTCCTCCATCTTGTTTGGACTCTGATTCTGGCCACCACCAAATGGTGGTCAGAAAGTCCACTCCCCCAACCTCTATATACTCTTGCATCCATTATACATCTTCTCATCCTTTCATCCACACACACATAGTCAATCACTGCCTTCCATTCATTCATTCCCCCGTCCTCTCTTATGTCATTGCATACATATACACAACAGCCACCATTGGCTTTGAAATGATGATAGAGAAAGTAGGAGAATACAGAAAAGGGTTTGCAGTCAGATGCCTCAGACAGATGAGTCTCAGTCAGGAAGAGAGAGTGAGGCTTAAAGGAGAAGAGGTGGTGCTCAACAGAGCGAAAGTTAGAGGAAAGGTCACAAATGTTGCAGAAATGAAGAAGTGAGTAAGACAGTCGTTCCAGGCAGCTCGTTGAGTCGCCGGGAGAGGGGTGGATGGTGGGGGCATTTATGGTCCCCCCATCCCCATGGGGACTCCAAGGCTTGGTTATTAGTCACCATTTTTCTTTCAAATTTTGAAAAGGAAGTGTAGTGTGTACTGTGCATGTAGTTTGATGTTGACAGTTAGAGAAACTTGTATTGGAGAGCATGCTGGTCTACTCTCTGTGTTACTGAAACAATGAAAAAGTTCAGCAAAGGGAGATGGTCAGGAACAAGTCCTGAGGGCTGATGAGATGGGTGCACCACCTCTTCCAGCCATCAGCTTTCCATCCACCTTGGGAGTACTGCCCTGCTTGACTGGTGCTACAGCCTACTCCTCATGACCTAATTATTTATGCCAACATGTAGTGTCTTCACGTATTGCATGAGCCGAATTTTCTCAACCAAAGACTGTCAGTTCATAAAGATCGAGCACAAAGCCTTTTATTTTATTTTTCCCCCCCCCCACACTCTTTACACTAAAGGCAAATATATGAATTTTACTGCTCCTTCATCACTAACTTTTTTTCCAACAAAGAAAACCATCCACATCATAAACATCCCGACTCATTTTATTTGTCTGACTGTTTGCATTTAAGCTCTAACACCACATGCCACTTCTTCCAACAATTTTACATTTTCATTTAAAACAAATGCTTTTCTTGTGTTCACAGCACTTTGAGGGTGCTTCAGCATAACTAAAGTTAGTTTGGAACCACGTGCTCAGAGTTCTGCGAGTAAACGAGGAGCAAGGAAATAAGCAAATAAACTTCTCATCACAGCGACTGTTCACACAACACTGAGGTAAGATGCGGTCTGTGGCTGGTGGGATGAGGGTCACATGGGCCGGGTTGAGGGGAAGCCAATCAATGACCGACAAAAGCATAACACAGGAGTTGTATCTGGAAATCCAATACGTAAACGCATCCATATCGCACACTTTTTCTTGTGCAATTGAGTGATATTACTGTGCTATTAAGTATTTATGGGAGAAATCAAATGCCCGTGTTATTGTAAAATCGCTGTTTTGTTTGGTCTTAAATCACGACTCTACTGTATTATGCATTCAGTACAATAATCAAATGCTATAATATATATAATAATACTGTGTTGTACACAGACAGTCATGTCTTTTATTTACCTTAATGTGGTGAACATAGCTGAAGTGGTCAGGCAGTCCAGACTGCTTCTGGCTTTGTCAGCCTTTTTCCGATATACAGTACTGTATAAGAATTTAGTCTAGTAGTTGCCCGATTCCTATGAAAGTGAATTCCGGTCAACTGAAGTCCGTTATACTGAGGTTTTACTGTATATATACAGTAATCCCTAGATTATCCATCACAATAGAGCCAAAGACATGATCGGATACAGGCAATGTCCGGATACGGAGCAACATTCTCTACTGTACCCATACTCTACCTATACCCATACCTAACCTATATGTACACTATTCTATCTATCTATAGCCCAGTGCCCTAATCCCGCAAACGGTGGCCGCAGACAAAACACCTCCAAGTCACTCTGTCACCCACCATTTGCCTACCCTCCCCCCAACTCACTCCCCCCTCCCTCATGTACCTCTCAACTCCATCCCTCCACCTCATCCATGGTCTTCTCCTCCCTCTCCTTCCTTCCACCTCACCTACATACACCCTCTTAGTCAGTCTTTCATTCTCCATTCTTCTCACATGTCCAAACCACCTCAGTGTATTTCTCCTAATCTTCTCAACCACATCCACATCCACCCCACAACGTTCCTTCACTTCTTCATTCGTCAACCTGTCCCTCCATGTCGCTCCACATGCTCCTCTCAAGTAACTCATTTCCACTGCTCTCACCCCTGACTTGTTCCCCTCTAGCAAGGTCCATGCCTCACTTCCATACGTCAGGGATGAGATCAAAAAACTTTTTTTTTTTTTTTAAATGCAAGGAAGAAGGAACCAAAGGCCACGGGCCTGCATACTGTTCCTTCCAAGAAAAAGCAAAAACAGTACAAAAGAGAGCCAAATTCAAGATCCGTTCAATTTGAGATGCCTGGACACACTGCGTTTGAAAGACTGGAGATCATAGGAAGTAGGAAATACAGACAGAGGAAGACAGTTCCAGAGCTGACCAGTTGCATAAATGCATAAATGCAGTGACTTCTTGACTTCCATACTCACCTCCCTATTTCTCATCACTTTCAGTGAACCAACAATCTTCCTTCCCTGCTCTACCCTTTCAAGTATTTCATCCCAAAACTTCCATCCTTACTCATCACACTACCCATGTACTTGAATGCACTCACATTCTCCATATCCTCACCATTCAGCCTCACTGTGCATTCTGTGACTTCATTCCTCTCAATCACCATAACTTTACTCTTGTTAACATTGACTTTCAGATTCCTCTTCTTACACACTGTCCCAAATTCATTCACCAAACCTTGCAACTCCCATTCATCTTCATCAACAATACTGTATTATCAGCAAACAACAACACTGGAATCTTACACATCTCACCCACATTCATTTGAGCCACCCCCACATCCACTGCCCTACCTTGCACCTCCTTTACAACCCCATCCATGTATATATTAAACAGCCATGGAGACATCACACAACCCTGTTTCAGTCCCACTTTCAGATCAAAGAACTCACTCAGCTCACCATCCACTCTCACAGCAGCCCTAGCTCCTTCCTACATACTCTTCACAGCACTCAACAATTTCCCCTCCACTCCATATATTCTTAATACCTTCCACATACCTTGCCTATCTATTCTGTCATAAGCTTTCTCCAAGTCCATGAAGGCAGCATACTCTTTCTTTCCCTTCTCTAGATACTTCTCCACTAAACATCTTAGAACAAATATCTGATCTACACACCCTTTTCCCTTCCCTTGTTCTTCTCCAACTAACTCCTCTGTTATATGCCTAACCCTATCAATAAGTATTCTACCATATATTTTTCCAGTCACACTAAGAAGGCAAATATCCCTAAGGTTACCACATACAGTACTTCTCTCTCCCCTTTTCCTTTGTATAAAGGAACAATTATACCTGATTTCCAGTCCTCTGGAACTTTTCCCTCTTCCCAAGCCAATCTACCCAACTTCCATATCCATTCCACAACAATCTCACCCCCATACTTCAGCATTTCACCACACACTCCATCAATTCTTGGGGCCATTCCCATCTTGATCTTCATTGCTTCCACTGCTTCTGCCCTGCTGATCTCTTCCTCCCTCCTCTCACCTCTTCTTCTACCAGCTATTCCCCAACCACTTATACTCGCACTGCTCACACTCTCTACATTCAACACATCCTCAAAGTGCTCCTTCCATCTCCTCAATTTCTCTCTCTTCTCCACCAGCAATCTATTATTCCCATCTACTATATCCCCTTTCACACTGTCTTTCTTTACCTCCTTCCACAACAATTTCTTACTCTCCCTCCATTTTACACTCAGATTCCTCCCAAACTCTTCATCCACTTTCTTCTTACTCTCCTTCACCAATCTCTTCACCTCTCTTCTCCAGCTCACATATACCTCTCTCTTCTCTCTCTCATCTTCTCCCCTATCTCTGCTCGCTAGCCATTCACTATATGCCTTCTTCTTTTGTTCCACAGCTCGTTTCACCTCATCATTCCACCATGCTGTCCCTTGCACTCTCCTGCATCTCCTTCTCACTCCACAAACCGCCTCACACGCTGTGCCTATCTCTTCCATGAAAATCTTACATACATCTTCCACCCCTTCCATCTGCTCTAACTCATACCTTCCCAATCTTTCTTCCATATGCTCTAATACTCTGCCATTTTCTCACTATCTTGTAACTTCTCCACTCTTCTCACAGGAGCTATTTCCTCCTGTCTTCCCCTTGGTCTCTTCACCCACCTTCTTTGCAGCCTTACCTTGGCCATCACTAAGTGATGGTCTGAGATTCCACTTCCCCACCCTCTCCACACTCCTAATTTTGGCAATGTTCTGTGGCCTTTTGGTTGTTTTTAGAGACACACTGGAGTACAGTATGCAATATAATCCTACACACTAGGAAAACAATGCATAAACAATTGAAAAAAAAAAAAGTATGCAGTACTCTACCAATATGTACCGTACCCTTCCTGATATTGGCAGTGGTCTGCTGTCTTTCAGCTGTTTTTAGACATCAAAGCACACACTGCAATATGCAATATAATCCTAAAGACTAAGAAAACAATGCATAAAAAAAAGAAAAAAACAATATGCACAGTACCCTTCCTAATGTAGGCATTGTTCTGCAGTCTTTTAGCAGTATTTAAACATCAAAACACACATGGGAATATCCAGTGTAATGCTAGACACTAAGAAAACAATGCATAAACAACAAAAATCCACAAATATCCTACCGACAATGTATGGTACCCCTCATAATTTTGGCGGTGTTCTCTGGTCTTTCAGCTATATTTAGACAACAAAACACACATGGGAATATCCAATGTAAAGCTAGACACTAAGAAAACAGTGCATAAACAACAAAAGTAAAAAAAAAAAAAAATCAAGTAAAACGACAGTTGCAGTACTTTTAACCCTCTCCTGAATTCAAAAAGTTTTTGAGACATCAGGAGTAATGGGTGACTGTGGCACAAAGATAAACATTTCTTTCAATTTCAATATGCCACCAAGAAACTGGTTATATTGGTATAAAATGTATACCATAATCTTTGCTGGTGTTAATACTTGTTGGAGAGTGAAAAATACCCAACATCCTACTGAAAAATGTTGCCAACACCATGCAAGAGCTAAGAATACATCTAGATGCAGATTTTCATGGGCTTTCTTGTGGTTTTTCGATACAACCAATAATATTCAATTAAACTGAGAAAAACTAAAAACTCACACAGGGATGGTGGGCGATGAAGCAGTGGGGGAAGACTGAGGGAGAGAGAGGGAGATCAGGCAGGCAGTGATGACCATGGGGGATGATGGAGGAGGAAAAGGGAGAGTAGTGAGGGATGCCATGGGACTATCACTGTTCAGCAAGGAGGCAGATGGGCGCTTTTGCTCTGCTGGTGGGTTAGGCTTTGTGTTACTCCTCCGAAGGCAGTAGGTTCCCATTGATCTGGCTGGCCAGAGAGCTTTCACCATTCGGTAAGGATCTGTACAGCCATTTTAGTCCAGCTAGTAGGTTACACTCTGTTTTCCTCGTGTGCTGCCGGAATGTTACCAGTGATTTGGGTGGCTGGGTAATTTCAACCATTCGGTAGGGATCCACACGGCCACTCCCACTCAGCCTGTGGGTTACGCTCTGTCTTCCTCACGCACTGCCAGCATGTTACCGGTGATCGGGGTGGACTGGTAATTTTGACCATATGATAGGAATTCGTAAAGCCATTCTTGCTCAGCTTCTGGGTTACGGTTTATTATCCACACGTGGACAGAGAGGCCGGTGAGCCACGGAATGGACTTTTCTTTACTTTTCAGGCAAGCTGCCGCCGAAGCTGGAACCTTTATGTCCGATTATGAACAAATAAATCCAGAAATAGTTATAACAGAGCCAAGGCCTAATGAATGGATACGGACCATGACCAGATATGGACCGTCCAGATAATCCAGGGATTACTGTGTATACACACTGAACCCTCGGTACACAAAACTTTCTTTTTACAAATTTAGGTATTAGTGATCACTCTGAGGTGGCATAGGTATAGATAGACAGATGAACAGTTACAGATGCCTACTTCTTTGGAAACTTCATTGACAGTCAGGTGGTGATTTTCAAGGATCACAGCATGCACTTTTTCAATGTGATCATCACCTCTTGACATGGAAGGCCATCCAGATTTGGGATAGTCTTCAGTAGATGTTCTTCCTGATCTGAACCACTGGAACCACTTCTGACACTCTGTACAGCTCAAACAATCCTCCTCATCAGCCTGTTGCAACATTTGATAAGCTTCAATACAAGTTTTTATCCAATGTGAAATAGAATTTCAGGCAAACACATTGCTCTTCCAGATCCTTCATTGTTCAACTTGCAACAAATCACCATGTGAACCAAACACAAGTTCACTCAAGTGCATGTACTTTAATGACTAAGTGACATGGTGTGATGGAGCTGATGTTAAAGTAGAGCTCAAAGTAGCTGCTATGCAGTGCTCCTGTCGCAATCACGCTATGCCAGCTAGTTGGTGCACTATTTTAAAAGCTCAGTTTCTTTTGGGTCAGACCTTGCATTATGCACAGTTCATTCATCATCATGAGAAGCGTAGGAGATCGGGGCTAGGCAAGTTGGTTGTGACATTTAAGATGAGAGTGATCAGCCTCACTCATCCCCAAGTGGCATGTTAACACTAAAAATAATTATCATTAGTACAGCAAATCCGAGTACAGCGCTCACAAACATTTATTATTATCAGCAACCAAGGAGTAATAATTACCACTCACCTCTTCCTGAGCATGCAAGATTCCATATACGATGTCCTCAATCCGACTCACTCGTCGATAAAAAAGATCAGCGTAGGTCAACTTTCCTTTGGGAGATTCTCCACGATCAGCCACAACATGCCTGGGGGGAGGAGGGGGGATGACCTTAGTCACTGATCTGTCTTTACAGCTAAGTTTATAATATACAGTACTGTACATTCATATAACTTATCTGGCACTGTATCCATCATCCAGTCCTGTGGAGAGAGGGAGTGAGGGAGATGAGTTTTAAAGCTCTGACCCATAAAGGATCATGTAGGAAGACAAAAGATGTTGCTTTCCATACATACAAAGGAATGAGCACCCAGCACAATCCCAAATAATCACAGTGGCAAACACTCTCTAGCTTTTGTATCATAGATAGAACTACAGTATTAATGAAGGAAGGAAAATCCCCCCCTACCTGCACTGACAAGAAGGCAGGTACACATCAGGGCTTGCTAGGTATGCAAAGAGTCTATCAGAGGCTGAGAAAAACCCATGCTAGCATGAAAATTCAAACCTCAACCCTTAGCCACTGCTCCACTGTGACCTTGCCCTGCCTCATTTTAGATCCAGTTCCCCTGTGCATGCCTGTGTAAACAATGTCTGATACTTGAGTAAAGGGATTCAGATTTTAATAATTCCCTTTTAATTCAGTTTTCTGTAACTCCCTCATTATTGCTTTCTTTCATCACCTTTGGATGTGACAGGAAAGGGAGTACAGTCATGCCTCAGTATACTATGGGGTTAGGTCAAGTGAAAACCTACTGCAAAATTATTTACCATATACCAAGGTCAATGTAATGCAGGTTCAATGGGGACAGGGAGCAGATCTCTAACCAAGAAACCTATTAAAAAAAAAAAAAAATCCACCATGAGGTCTGATCAAAAGTATCAAGCCTTTAGCTGATGGTGGTGGTGGTGGTGGGGGGGGGTGCATGGAGAGGAGGGGTGGGGGGAGCTTACTAAGTTCAGACTCAACACACCTAGCCCAGCAGTCCTTTCACTGCTGGAAACATTTTGTAAAGTCAGTTTTTGGGATTGCCAATTAGATCTTCGTCAAATTTGTCTTTATTTCATTTGTGTCCTCTAAGCTTGAACCCTCCAGTGGCATTTTCAGTTTAGAAAATAGCCAAAAGTCACAGGGAGCCATTTTAGGGCAGTAGGGAGGCTGCCAGACCAACATGATCCTGTGCTTGCCCAAAAAATCCTGGGTAAGATGGGATGAGTGAGCTGGAGCATTATCATGGTGGTGCTGCCAGTCCTCTGCTTCCCACAACTCTTGTCTCTTGTGACACAATGCATTCCGTTGGCCTTCTGGAGCATACTCGTAATGAACAACTTCCTGGTAACACTGTACAGTATATACAGTATATGAGATGGAGGGACGGACTGGAGAGGTACATGAGAGAGGGGTGTGTGAGTTGGGAGCAGGGTAGTGAAATGGCAGGGGACAGAGCGATATGGAGGCGATTTGTTTGTGGCCACCCCGTGCGGGATTGAGGCGTCTGGCAATAGATAGATAGATAAATATACTGCATATTTATATACATGAGTGCATTCCAGAAGTATGGAGACTTTTGGGAGAGGCACTTCTAAGTGTCCTAGATTACTGTCACTTTAATATATCATTACTATACATCTAATAAGCTAAAATGCCAAATTTGGTTTTTCCACGTTGAAGGAGACGGCTGTTACAGCACTTTAAACACACCCTACTATACACCGCTTATCACAGCTGACTAGTTCGCAGAATGCAGTCGGGACATGAAGACAATTTGGAGGCTCGCTATGCAATAAAGTTTTGTGTTAAACTGGGCAAAAACACTACAGAAACATATGAAATGATCCAGACTGCTTATGGATTAACTTGTATGAGCAGAGCATCTGTTTTTTGCTGGCACAAGAGGTTCCAGGATGGCAGAGAGGAGGTGAGAGACGATGAAAGGTGCAGGAGGGAGAGGGATGTCAGAACGCCAGAGTTGGTTGAGAAAATTCACAATTTTCTGGACGAGGACTGTCGTGCATCTATTCAGACAATAAGTAAACAGTTTGGAGTCGGTGTGGCACCTGTATACAGAATTCTTCATGAAGATCTGAACATGCGCAAAATTTGTGCAAAGTTTGTTCCCAGGGTGCTCAATGGCGAACAGAAGGAGAGACATGTTGGTGACAGCAGAGAGATGGTTGAGCTCATTACCTCGAATCCGAGTACTCTTGGGTCTCTGGTGACCTGTGCCTAAAGCTGGATCTACTGTTATGCTTCAGAGGCCAAGAGGCAGAGTTCCCAAAAGAAGCATTTTGACTCCCTCAGACCCAAGAAGGCCAGGCAGAGCAAGTCCACTGACAAGCTCATGATGATTCCCTTCTTCGACAGCAAGGGCATCATCTATATCCACTGGGTTCCCTCTGGCCAGACGGCCAACAAAGAATACTATGTGGAGGTTCTGAGGGAGTTCAGGAAGAGATTTCGTCGCAACAGGCCAGAGCTCTTCAAATCGGGTCACTGGCACCTGCACCAGGACAATGCACCAGTCCACAATTCCATCCTGGTGAGCAACTACTTGACAAAGATGGGCGACAAGACTGTCCCTCACCCTCCCTACAGTCCAGACCTTGCCCTCTGTGACTTCCGGTTATTCCCCAAGCTGAAGGAGAACCTAGGGGGCAGTCGTTTTGAAGATGCTGAGGAGATGAAGGAGGCTGTGACAAGGGTCCTAGACACCTTCACTTTGGAGGACTACAAGGGGCCCTTCAAGAAGTAGCTGGAGCGCTACAACAAGTGGACTGAAAATGAAGGTTCCTATTTCGAAGGAGATTAGGGTTTCGTACTTTATTTAAATAAACAAATGTCTCCCCTAAAAAAGTCTGAAAACTTTTGGAATGCACCTCATATGTATATACAGTAATCCCTCCATTATTCGTACGCCCAATACTCGGACACCCTCACTATTCGGATATCGTGGGCTGCCCAACCCCCAAAATGCTAAAAAATTCGAAAAAATTGAAAAAATTTCGTTTTTTTGGGACCGCGTCAGTTTGAATTTCCCGCGCGCACCGATCAGCTGCGTTTACACGCGTGGCCCCTGTCTGTCGGTTGCCAATACTCACTCAGTTGCTGCCTCGTGAACACCTCCGACAATGGTGGCCGAAGTGATTGCTTTTGTGGTGATACCCTACCTCCTACAGTGCTTGATACTGCTCTTCACCTTCTTCATCATGTGTGTGATGATGGCCCCGCCACCTGAGAAGAGGAAGAAAGTGGTTCTGACTCTGGAGAAGAAAAGGGAAGGGTGGCCGACATCACGGATTCGTCGTGAATTCAATCTCCCTCACTCCACCTTGTTTGATATCAAGAAGTAGCGAGACAAACTACAGTACATGGCTGATTTCGCTTCGAAGACCAAACGAAACGTGGAGAGGAAGGTGATGTTTAGTCCTAAGTATGCAGACATCGACCGATCCACACTGATTTGGTAACGACAACAACGTGCCGCAGGTGTGTTGGTACGTGGAACAGAGCTGAAAGCTGCTGCTGAGAAGTTCAGGCTCCAGGACTCGTCACTAGACCACACGGGAATTTACTGTTATGTACAGTGCAGTGAAGTGATGTGATCCCAGTTATGCAAAAAAAACGTTGTGGAAAGTGTTGGTGAAAAGTGCTGGTGATTGTAAATTGCTAAGGTTGTGTGATGCAATTTCTTTGTGTCAAAGTCTGAGATGATAGAGCGAGTTATAGACGGCGGCTTCTTTTTCGTAAGTACCCTAACTTCATCAAAATTCCTTGTTTTGTTCTTTCCATATCATTAATCTCATGCATAAACTGTGTGCAAGATGATTTCCATAACGATTTTCGTGTCTAACCTGTTTTCATCATGTTGTAAATGTGTTAAAAAATTACCCTAAATGTTAATCATAATTTCCTGCTTGCAATTTAATTTTTTCATGCATGGTTCTTAAGTGCAATAGCTAGGAAAAAGGTGTAAGCCAGTGAATTTCATATTCGGTCATAACCTAACCTAACCTAACCTAACCTATCCTAACCTAACCTATGCTTACCATAAAGATTTTCATGCCTAACCTGTTTTCATCATGCTGTAAATGTGTTAAAAAATTACCAAAAATGTTAATCATAATTTCCTGCTTGCAATTAATTTTTTCATGCATGGTTCTTAAGTAAAACAGCTAGGAAAAAGGTGGAAGGCAGTGAATTTCATGTCCGGTCCTAACCTAACCTAACCTAACATTGTGTTAATTATAATTTCCTGCTTGCAATTTAATTTTTTCATGCATGGTTATTAAGTGCACCAGCTAGGAAAAAGGTGGAAGGCAGTGAATTTCATATTTGGTCATAACCTAACCTAACCTAACCTAACCATTTTTCTGGTAGCAATTTACATCATTTACTGTATTTGATGCTTTGTATCCAATAATTTGGTGCATAAAATGTGAGAAAAGATGATTTCCATGTCCGATACTTACTTATACTATGCTGGCAAGTTCTGAGCACCTATGACTCACTCACCTCTAAATCATCATTTTTTGGTTAAAATTCAATAAATTCATGCTTTGTGTGCATTATTTATGTGAAAAGGGACCTAAATAAGTGCTATACATGTCCAGTAGGGAGGTAGGAAGGTAGTTTTCTGATTTAGGTTAGGTTAGGTTAGGGTCATGAAAAACCAGTGCTGGAGCATCAGGGCCCAATATCCGGACAAAACCAATATCCGGACATGCCTTTGGCTCTATTGTGTCGGATAATGGAGGGATTACTATATATATATATATATATATATACACATATATACAGGTATAAAATGTTCGTTCATTATTGAAGGCTGCAACATGCTTGCATGCGTCAGCCTTGGTCACCCACTGACGGCTCTCCATGCAGCTTGATCTCCGGCAGCCTCCCCATTCAGTCCCTTATCCCTGAGGTCACATTCAATGACCTCGTCCCAGGTCTTTTTCAGTCTATCTCTCGCAACCTTACCCCTAACATTAAAATTTCTCACTTTCTGCATCCAATTATCATCCCCCAGCCTCTCTACGTGCCCAAACCATCTCAATCTACCATCCTTCATCACAACACCAAACACTCCAGTCCCATCCTACCCCTCAACTCTTCCATTGTAAACCTAGCCCCCTCAGGCCTCGCACTCAGGGACACACTGCACATCCAACATAACCATTGTCATTTCTGTATGTCTGAGCCTGCAAATATCCTCTTCCTTTACTGCTCAGACCTCACTACCATACAGCATTGCACTCCTAACACATGCTGCATACAAAGATCCCTTAGCATGGAGGGAGAGCCCTCTCAATGCCAGGAGAGGCAACAGGTCCCTCAACTTCTTCCAACCACTCCTCACTCTAGCCACAGAGCTAGCTTCAGCCCCACCTCCAGCACATAACATGTCTCCCAAATAAAAAACTCCACACACTCAAGAGACTCACCAGCAAGTTCATTCCTTTCACGCCTCACAATCTCCACCTGCTCTCCCCGACATACCACACACATAAAATCAGCATTATCTCGCAGTCTACCTCTCATACCACTACATCTCTTATGCACTCACTTATCAGCGACAGTGCACAAGATGGAAATACCGTATTTCACGGCATGTAAGACACTGCTGTGTGAAAGACACGTCCTAATTCTGGAAGGAAGTCATTGGTTTCTTTATTTTTATGTAAAAGAACAGCACAAAGAAAAGAAAACAAACAGCCCCTTCCTTACAAAAACTTACTTTGCTCCATGATGCCATGTTGAGACTGTTCAAGTTCACGAACTGTCCAATTTCTTTCATACAATACTTTGAGAATTAATGCTCATCTCCACTGAAGTATGTATGTATCAATTAGTATGTATCAATATACAGTCACCTCTCACATAATGCGTGAATATTGTACCCTGAAGCTCCCGCTTTATGAATATAGAGTTTCAAGGTACCCAAGCCAGCCCCAACTTCACCTTTTGCGGCAATTTTCCGGGATTTTTCCCAGGACATTTACCTACCTAAAAATGACTTCAATACATACAAACGCTGGAGGATTCCACACCTTGAACTGAAGAGTTTGTGGGCTTCCTGGGGGTAGTGGGAGTGGGGTTCCAAGGTAGGGCAGGACTACTACTGGTCCCCAGCATAGTCCTCTGGCCACGCCGGCTGCACAGTCCTTCGTACATTTATAGAGCTGACTGGAACTCCTTCCCTCTCCCGTCGGTTGCAGTACATGACCAGGTACCTTTCCATCATAATAAGCACTGGGTCAGACGAATGATCGACTCATTGACTTGGCACGTTCTGGCAATGACACAATTACGTTCTCCTCTCTACTTCCACTTGATCACGTCAAGCTTCTGTTCCTGGGTCAAACTCTTTCGTCGTTTTGCTGATTCACAGAAGGGCAGAATGGTTAGGCTGGGTCAGGTGAAGAGAACACACACACACACACACACACACAAAAAAGCGAAGTTAACACTCGGTACATGTGGAGGCAGAGTGGGGAGAGGGTTGATTGGAGAGGCATAGGAATGCTCGGTAGACTGTGACGACACCCTGCACAGACACGTGACATGCCTACATCACAGGCAGATGCAACGCGTGCTATGACTAAATCTGCCCGCGTTTTGTCTGTTTTTTACCATGTTTTGACCAGTTGTTTTACATAACGAGTAGATATTCCATAATTTTTGGCCCCAAGCCGCGTTTTCACTATCATAGCAGCGTAGTACGCTTTGTTTTTTAAATGGGCAGTTTCTCCACCTGCGTAATATCTGTCAAAATCGCGTTTGATCATATCTTGGACTAAAAAAAAAAAGAAAAAAAAAAGGCTGTGCTATGACTGTTTCCGTGCCCTCTGATCATGCATTATGTGAGAAGTGACTGTATAAACATTTTTCTTGAAATGAATTGAAAACTCAATAAAATCTGTTCTTTCATTCAAGAAAATATAAGGGACATTTAAAGTAATATACACTTTGTTGTGAAATCAATTGCATGTATGTATAATAAAATCACAAACAACAGAAACAGAATTTTTAAAATGTCAGGTACAGTGAACATTAATAGTTACTTACCCTGAATTCCAAAAAGTAACCCGTATTTGTCAGATTCCTAGTCAATACCTCCAATGTTAAGGTATTTTCCCACATTCAGGCTTGAATCATTGCAATATGAGACTACTGTAAGTTGCCCTTGATGTCTCATTACCTAAAGACAACACATTCACCTCCTTAACTGAAAAATATACTATAACAAACAAACCAAATGAAATACGACCAGAGTCTTTTCTGCTCTGGTGACCAGCAAAATACAAACATGCTCTAGAACACTACTTTGTCGCCATCACTAATTATGCACTTTCACTAACCTCTAAATACCTCTACAAGACTATAAGAATGTAGCACCTGTATATACACACGAAGCAAAAAGCAAATTACAGCGCTTTACAACTGAAGTTCACTATAGCCAGGCTGTTTGGGTATACAGAAGTCTCTACCCTCTTCCCTCAATATCACTCCCTCACCGTCAGCTATGTTTGCCTCACAACATCAACAGTTAACAAAACATACTTTACTGTTCAGAATTTGCTAAAAACAGTCATTTACCTCAAGACACAGTTCTGCTGTCATTCTCAGCAAATGTACTGGTCGGTGCTCCTAATGGTGCAGCCAAGGCAAGCCTGTTGGCCTAATCTGGTGTACTATGGTTACTATCATTTTCTACCATCATGAATATCACTGCATTCATTTTGCAAGAAATGGCTGTGATAATTGGTGTAAAAACATAGTGTAAGTTGAGAAGACAGTGAAAGGACTGAAGTGAAGCATTCAAAATAGTAGTCTGAACCATCTTGTTATTGTATGGAATAGTTGACCCATCCTGTTACTGAATGGAATAAATCCAATATGTGTCATATACATTATACACGCTGCCATTTATATGAACTGAACTTCAGTCATTGTTATCCTTGCTGGGAAGTGATAACAAAATTGAAACAGATGAACATTTTTCACACCCATGAATGTAGGAGGCTGCCATGTCTCCTGCTTCATAAAAACAGTTGCTTCAAGCAGTATAGGTACTAAACTATCACAGCTGTCTACAGTTAAGCCATACAAACATACTGAAGGTCCATGTATATGGTGCAGTTTTCCAACCATTCTTCCGTCCAATGTCACGTCTCTAAGCAACAAAGTGGATGAACATGAACTTACAACAGTTGTCAACTCAGTCAACCTAGATATTATTGCTATAACAGAGGCATGGCAGGTTACACCAGAAATTTGCCAGATCCACAATTTTGACTTGTTTCATTCACTTTGCACAGGTAGGCACGCTGGTGGTGTGGTGTTGTATTATCGCCAGGACTTTTCGCCATCCCCCTCTGGACACTGACATTCTTAAAGGCGCAGAGGCACTGTGGGTGAGTATTGCACCACCTGGCCACCCCTATTATGCCGCCTCTATTCTTATAACAAAGGCATGGCAGTTTCCCCACCCCCCCCAAGGAAGAAGGAACCAAAGGCCATGGGCCTGCATACTGTTCCTTCCAACAAAAAGCAAAAACAATACAAAAGAGAGCCAAATTCAAGATCCATTCAATTCGAGATGCCTGGACACACTGCGTTTGAAAGACTGGAGATCATTGGAAGTAAGGAATACAGACAGAGGAAGACAGTTCCAGAGTTCACCAGTTGCATAAATGAAGGACTGGGAGTAACAGTTAACTCTTGCATTAGAGAGTTGGACAGAAAAGGGATGAGAGTTTGTTGCTAGACGGGTACTACGTGCTCGTCGTAGAGGTGGAGGGATGCAAGCAGACAGTTCAGAAGAATAGTGACCGTTGAAGTATCGATAGAAGAGAGATAAAGAAGCAACACTGCGGTGAAGAGACAAAGGTTGAAGGGAATCTGTAAGAGGAGGAGAGTTAATGAGACGAAAAGCCTTTGACTCCACCCTGTTGAAAGAGCTGCATGTGGGGAGCCTCCCCACACACGAGAGTTGTACTCCATAAACGGGCAAATAAAACCTGTGTACAAGGTCAACAACTGTGCAGGGGTAAAGAAAGTTCAGAGTCGGCTTAGCACACCTAATCTCTTGGAAGCAGATTTCACAAGAGATGTAATATGTTCTTTCCAAGACAAATCCCGAGATAATGAAACCCCAAGCATGTTCAGGGATGACGCAGGACTGAGCTGGGCATTATTAAACATTAGTGGGTAATCCTGAGGAAGATTTTCTCGGGTTGATAAGTGTAAGAACTGAGTTTTTGATTCATTAAAAATAACAAGATTATTTTTACCCCAATCAGAGATACGAGCCAAGTCAGACATTAGCTGTGCCATAGCCTCATCCCTTGTTTGTTGAAGTAACTGCTGAGGTGGACGTTGCGGAAATTGAATGGAAAGGTGAAGGGTGGAATCATCAGCATATGAGTGGATAGGGTTAGATGTACAGCTTAGAAGGTCATTGATGAATAAAAAGAAGACAGTTGGTGATAGGACAGAGCCCTGAGGAACACCACTGTTAAGAGGTCTAGGAGAAGAACGATGGCCGTCTACAACAGCAGCTATAGAACGACCAGAAACGAAGCTAGAGATGAAGGCACAGATAGAAGGATAGAAACCATAGGAGGGCAGTTTAGAAATCAAAGATTTATGCCAGACTCGATCGAAAGCCTTTGAGATGTCAAGTGCAATGGCAAAGCTTTCGCCAAAGTCCCGAAAGGATGATGACCAGGAGTCTGAAAGGTAGGTGAGAATATCGCCAGTGAAGCGTCCCTGACGGAACCCACACTGACGATCAGAAAGAAGGTTGTGACAGGAGAGATACTTTAAAATTTTTCTGTTAAGAACTGACTCAAAAACTTTTGAGACACAGGATGTTAAAGCAATTGGACGATAGTTAGAGGGTTGGGAATGGTCACCCTTCTTTGGGACTGGCTGAATGAGAGCAAACTTCCAGCAAGAAGGAAAGGTACAAATTGACAGACAAAGGTGAAAGAGTTTACCTAGGCAGGGTGTAAGCACAGAAGCATAGTTTTTGTGGAGAACAGGAGAGACTCCATCAGGCCCATATTCCTTGTTAATATTGAGGCCAGTGATGGCAGAAAATACATCAGATGAAGAAATTTTAATGTCAGTCATGAGGAAGTCTGAGGGGGAAAGTGATGGAGGAACAGCACCGGAATCGTCTAAGGTAGAATTGGAGGAGAAAGTCTGAGCAAAGAGATCTCCTTTATCAGTAGAAGAAATAGCTACAGAGCCATCAGATTAGAAAAGAGGAGGGAAGGATGATGAGGTAAAGTTGTTAGAAAGGTTTTTGGCAAGGTGCCAGAAGGAGCGAGAAGAATTCGAGCTGGAGAGTTGGGAACATTTAGCACGGATGAAATTATTTTTAGCAGAGCGAAGAACAGATTCAGAATGATTCCGGGCAGAAATATAAAAAAGATGTGATTCAGGGGTGGGTTGGCTCCAGTACCTTTTAAAGGCCCTCTCCTTGTTGCAGACAGCATTAGAACAAGCGTGATTAAACCATGGCTTTCTTGCATTAGTCAGAGGATATGAGAAAGGAATGTATGCTTCCATGCCCAAGAGTATAACCTCCGTAATGCGCAAGGCACACTCAGACGGCTCCCGGCCATGAAAGCAATAATCATTCCAAGGAAAATCAAAGAAGTACTGTCTTAGGGCCTCCCAGTCTGCAGCTCCAAAGTGCCACAGGCGGCGTTTCTTTGGAGGGTCCACAGGCCGTACCGGAGCAATAGGACAGGTTAAGGTAATAAGGTGATGATTGGAGAAATTTGCCAGACCCACAATTTTGACTTGTTTCATTCACTTTGCACAGGTAGGCATGCTGGGTGTAGTGTTGTATTATCACCAGGACTTTTCGCCATCCCCCTCTGGACACTGACATTCCTGAAGGCGCGGAGGCACTGTGGGTGAGTATTGCACCACCTGGCCACCCCCATTACACTGCCTCTATTCTGTGCTGTGTGGTGTACCATCCCCCTAGAACCCCTACTATGGACCTCCTTCTCCACCATCTGATTCATGCCTCTGACCACCTCTGTGTCAGATATCCCTGAGCCTAACTTATGATCTGTGGCAACTTCAATGAAATAGACACATCATCCACAGAAAATGAACTGCACCTCACTCAAGTTGTCCACTTCCCTACTCATGGTAATAATACCCTTGACTGATTTAAGTGAACATTATCAGACACCAAAACCAACGTCTCCATCTGGCCACAGCACACACAACTCGATCCTCTGGTGCCCACTTCCTATGGTGTCCCAGCATCATCCTCCAACAATTAGGGAGTTTGGGCCACTCCGCGCACCATCCATTCGTGAGTTTGGGCAGTGGCTGGTGCAATATCCTTGGGTTGAGGTGCTGACTGTGCAAGATATTGCTACAAAATTGGACAATTATTTATCTACCATCATCACTGCACTTCAACATCATTTCCCAATCAAGATGCTAAGAGTCATCCAACTGACCCCCCTTGCTTCATAAATCGCATTAAATGCCTGTTAGAGTAAAACAACCAAGCTTTTCTGTCCAGCAATACCCAGCTTTACAAAGCTCTTAGAAACAAAGCAATCAGAGAAATCAAGCTGGCCAAAAAATCATACTACCCTAACAAACTGGAAAATCTGAAACAATGCAATGTGCGTACGTGGTACAACAAGATGAAGGAGTTGTGCGGCATTAACCCGCCAACCACCTCGTTCCCGTGCACGAGTCACCCATCCATCAACGAAGAGGCAGTCGAGGTAAACACACACTGTGCCTCCATATGTCAAAAGTTGCCAAGATTTGGCACCATCCTCCTGCCCACCTATTTACCAGCACAGAACCCCACCCCACTGGTCGAATGACATCATATGTACCAGAAACTTAAAGCATTTAAAGCCAAGCGATCTACCATATCCATAGACCTGCCTATTACACTTGTAAAATAATTTGCCTATGAACTATCCTTACCACTCTGATCTATTATCAATGCCTCTCTCTCAAGCAGAACAAATGTCCTACTGATTGGAAAATCTTGTACTGTATGTTACACCCATTCCCAAAACTGCCAATCCTGCCGCCTATAATGACCTGCAACCCGTATCAGTCACGCCATTGCCCAGTCTGCTCTGTGAAAGTTTTGTGGCAGAGTGGGCATATGCAGATCTAGCCTCTAAAGTAGACCTGTAATAGTTTGGCAACACGAAGGCCTCATTAACTACTCATTGCTTCTGGACTTTACCATCAAAATCCTAGAACAGAGGAACACCTCAGTTGCAGCATTGTATATAGATTTTACCAAGGCCTTCGACCTAGTTAACCACACCATCCTTATCACTAAAATGACATCCATGGACATCAGGGAGTCTATCATCCCATGGTTGGCAGACATTCTATCTGACCATTGCCAGGCTGTCCACTTCCAGGGTATGGTGTCCAGCATCCAGACCATCAAGTGCGGAGTAGCCCCGGGGACAAAGTTGGGCCACTGTGCTTTCTCATCCTAATCAACGATGCACAGCTGGACACCCCCTTCCGCTGGAGGTATGTGGGTGATTCAACAGCAGCCACAACCATCACTAACACCTCCCCTGACTACACTCACTTGCAAACAATTCTACATAACCTTAGTTCCTGGACCAGTGTTATTCACCATCAACACTAGGAAAACAGTGGTAATGGATTTCAACCTCAGCACCACACCCATTCCACCTCAGCCTCGCCCTGGACAATCACACGCTCAAAGTGGGCACCTGCACCAAGCTGTTGGGTGTCATCATCAACGAAAAGCTGTCTTGGGGGCAATCACGTCAGTGCCATAGTCAAAGCCCTTGGTCTTCCAATGATGGAACTGTGCAGCATTTACAAACAGCTTATTCTCCCCAAGCTGACATACACCTCACCTGCCTGGTCCCCCAGCCTGACACAAACACAGCGATTTCATCTTGAGGATACTGTATTAAAAAACATACAGTTAAGATCTTCATGGGACCCTCGTACAGCACCTACGATGACGCCCTTCACACCCTTGACCTAACAACCCTGGCTGACAACCACCACCGAGTCTTTGAACAATTCAGCTACCAGTTGCTGAATAACCCACATCATTGCCACCTCCTGCCGCCACAAGCATCCCCACCACTACGTGCCACTCAGAGATACATTATGGTTACCCTGATTCGAGCCAGAACTGACAAATGTAGGAACATCCAGATTTCCACTCTAGTTTGAATTTTAAACAATCATTAATATATTTGTAAAGAGCAGTTGCTTTAACCCTTAACCGCCGACTGATGTATATGGATGTCACAATTCAGGGTGCACTGCGCCGCTGGCTGACGTGATAAACCGCACTCATCTTCCCGTCACCCTTTGAACTCATGGCCATTTTCTATGGCAGGACCCCCAGGTACCCCCTAGATGCACAGTTCAGTCTGTACATGACACTGGTAGAGGGTAAAGTGATGTTTTTTATCCTCCTTGTCCAATTCTGCCCCTCCACACGCGGGGCCGATTGCATCATGGACCCCCGTGAAAGTTCTGCTCTTACCGCCAGGGAAAGGGCTCAGTGACTGAGCAGGTGTGTGGAAAATTGTAAATAGTAAACAGGTATGCACATGTGTTTTTTTTTATACATCAGTGAAATGTAAGTTATTATAAGTTATATCTAGTTAGTGTTATGAAAT
>JAGKTI010003717.1:37137-55296 GCA_018397915.1 Birgus latro
GTCCGTCTCTCAGCTTCTTCGTTGCCCCTGTTTCTCATCCACTCATTATATGCTTTCTTCTTTTGTGCCACAGCCTCTCTCACCTCTTCGGTCCACCATGCTGTTCCCTGAACCCCCTTTCGTCTCCTCTTCACCCCACACACCACCTCACATGCTGCACAGATTTCTTCTGTCAATACCTTGCACACACCCTCCACGTCCCCCATCTGCTCCAATCTATATTTACCCAATCGTTCCTCCACTTCCCTTCTATATTCGGCCTTTATTCCATCCTCTTGTAACTTTTCTACCCTCCTTGTAACAAATACTTCCTCCTGTCTTTCCCTTCTTCTCTTCCTCCATCTTGTTTGGATTCTGATTCTGGCCACCACCAAGTGGTGGTCAGAAAGTCCACTCCCCCAACCTCTATATACTCTTGCATCCATTATACATCTTCTCATCCTTTCATCCACACACACATAGTCAATCATTGCCTTCCGTTCATTCATTCCCCCGTCCTCTCTTCTCACCACTCGCCATGTATACCTATGGATCATTTTGTGCCTGAAGAGGGTATTGGCTATCACCAACCCCCTCCCAGCACAAATGTCCACTAAAGCACTGCCATTCTCATCCATCTCTGCAGGCACACCCCACTCACCAACCACTCCATCCACCTTCTCATTCCCTACTTTTCCATTCATATCTCCAATCAGAAACACTCTCTCATTCCTTTCAAACTTTTCCAAGCAGGCTTCCACATTTGTCCAAAACTCTTCTCTCACTCTACTTACACGATCTTGCGTTGGCGCATACACGCACACAATTGCCCACATTTGTAGTCCAACTTTCACTCTTACCCACACAATCCTTGACCCAACTGATCCATACTCTCTTACATTCTCCTTCCACCTGTTGCTCACAACAATACACACTCCCTCTTTCGCCCTCTCATTCTCACCCACTCCCGCGCATATACCCCATCCATATTCCCATTCTCTCACACTCTCACCTCGCCATTTAGTTTCAGTTATTCCACATATATCCACTTTCGCACTCTCAAGCACCTGTACAATCTCTCTCTCTTTCACCTCATCATTCATACCCCTCACATTCCAGGTCGCAATCTTAATCTCGTCCTTTGTCCATTCCTTTGTCGTCAACTTTTGGTCAGTCCTGGTCCGAGGCTTCCTGTTTGTATTTTTAGTTAGTTGTTTTTACGGGGTGGGGCACTAACCCACCACCAACCCTTTTAGTCGCCTCTTACGACAAGCAGGGATACTGAGGGAGAATTCTTGCAGAGAACTACAAAGTGAAAACTTGCAATTCTATGTGTCAGAAACGTCAAAGTGGGATGGAGGAAATGAGTGATACTGATGATAGTTTAAAAAATGATGGTACTGATGAAACATATTGTCTGAATATAGGAAAAAAGAGGAAAAAAATTAAGATATCATGAATGCAAATCAACTGTGAACTGGTTGCAAGAGAAATTGATCAATTTGGTATGTGTAATGGGGGTGCCGCTTCAATTGCCACTTCTGCTCTGGTGGTTGCTGGACTTGTTTCACATGAAAACAAGATTTAGTTATAGACAAGTCAAAAGTAAGATGTGCCAGAAAATCAGGCAGAGAAAGACTTCAGCATATATGAGTAGAAAAGGAAGACATAACAGCACTTTATTTTGATGGAAAAATAGACAAAACATTAACCTTAGAGGTGAGAAAAGATGAAAATAGTTGTCTGTCCATTCACCAAGTAGGCAAATTTGAGGAACACATTTCATTAGTTAAAGAGCCAGGCTCTCAATACCTTGACCATGTGACTCCTGATAGGGGAACAGCAGCTGCTATTTCTGAATGCTTGATGAACTGTGGGCTGAAGACTGACATGCTTGTTGCAACAGAGTGTAATGGTACACCTGTTAACACAGGGACAAAGGGCAGAACAATAAAATTGTTTGAAGACTTTCTTAACCGTCCTTTGCAGTGGCTTATATGTTTGTTATACTTCAATGAGCTTCCATTTCGGCATATATTTAAACATTTGGATGGTGAAACCTAAGGGCCCACAACATTCAAAGGAAAGACTGGGGAGAAGACAGGAGAAACAGTTAGTAGCCTCCCTGTGGTTAATTTTGAACCAATCCCAGTAGATGATGCGAAGAAGTTTCATGAGACCTATTCAGAGCTAGATTCAGATAAGGATCAAAAATATATTCTGAATATATGGTATGCAGTGTCATCTGGAAAGTTTCCTGCACCATTCTCTTCCGTTGAACCAGGCCCATTAGCACATTCAAGACGGCTGACAGCATGTGCAAGAATTTTGAGACTGTATTGCTCAACACCTCTTCCCTCCGAACCATTGAAAACACTAGTCAAATATTTGATGACTCTATATATTCCGACCTGGTTTTAGATTAAGAAAAATACTTCCTGTGTCAATGGCCCAAAACATCTATTCAATGTTGTTACCAAGATCAAATATATGAAAGATGAATGCTTAGGCTGCTTCCCAGGCTATTAAAACTAAGGTTTTGTATGCCCATCCACCCCTGTTTAGAGTACAACTCTCATGTGTGGGGAGGCTCCCCACATACAGCTCCTCTCAGTAGGGTGGAGTCAAAGGCTTTTTGTCTCATTAACTCACCTCCTCTTACTGGCTCCCTTAACCTCTGTCTCTTTGGCGCATTGTTGCATCTCTTTATCTCTTTTCTATTGCTACTTCAATGGCCACTGTTCCTCTGAAATGTCTGCTTGCAACCCTCCACCTCTATGACAGGCACGTGGCACCCGTCTAGCAACAACCTCTCATCCTTTTCTGTCCAGCTCTCTAATGCAAGAGTTAACCGTTACTCCCAATCCTTCATTTATGCAACTGGTCAGCTCTGGAATTGTCTTCCTCTGTTTGTATTTCCTACTTCCTATGATTTCAAGTCTTTCAAACGCAGTGTGTCCAGGCATCTCGAAATGAACAGATCTTGAATTTGGCTCTCTTTTGTATTGTTTCCCCCCCCCCACCCCTGGAAGGAATAGTCTGCAGGCCCATGCCTTTGATTCCTTCCTCCTTGCATTAAAAAAAAAGAAAAAAAAATCTATATCCATTCAGAAAACATGCTTTTGGACATGGCATTTGATGAAGATATTGACATCAGAAGAAATGCTGTGAAGAAAATTCTAGCAGCAAGAACAACCCTAGACAAGAAAGAAGACAATTCAAAGTACAGTACCAGAAATAACTTTTGGGACAGATCATTATACTCAAATGATCAGCTGGGATGTGGCAGATATTACAGAACAAGCACTACTCAAGAATTTGACTGATGTTGAACTACATGGTTTGGTTGAATGTCCTGAACTTGTGGAAAAGCTGTGTCCAAAGTATCCTTGCCAAACTGAGTCAGTTGAACACACAGTAAAGCTGGTGACTGAAGCATCTGCAAAAGTTTATGGTTACAGAAACAGAGATAGATATATAAGAAACATACTCAAATCAAGAAAAATAATGTCAGCACTAGAATCAAAGGAGGATTTCAAAGCAGAGTAATCTGGCCCAATTTAATGGAAGGGTGGATGGGATGGGTTAGGTGTGGAACAACATTTGCGCCACATCCTCGTGGTGAGTTCTGGGTAGTGAATGATCACAGTGTGCTAGTTAAGGGCTGCATAATAAAGCGTCCAGGCGCCACCTCATATTGACATGATACGGATATAATATTATGCAGTTCTGCCTGTAGAAGGAAGTTTTCCCCTCTGTTATAAAAAGAAAACTGGACTTTAATTTTTTTGGATCTTGTGACCCGGTCTAATATATATAGGTATACAAAAACCTTACCTGCATGAGCTTCACCTTTTGAAGTGGTTGTGCCAATCCTTAACCCCTAAATGGCCATGAGGTAATACATTCGTGTGCACCACAGGCTGGCCTCGGGACCACTTTTTCAAATTTTGGATTCTTTATTTTTTCCCCTTTACAGATGTGAAGAGAACATCTGGCACACCTGGCAATGTGTTTTTTGGCTTCCTAAACTCACCCTGTGATCCACTATAAGTCACATAAAAATTAATCAAAGTACAGTACTCACCAATAACATGTAAACCAATGGGCGATAACGTGCGAGATGAACTGACTTCCTGAGTGCTTGGGATGGTAGAGTACATACATTTAAACATACCACTGACCTTCAATCCCATCCCATAATTGTTTGCAGTATTTTATAGGTCGCGATAAATTGATGCCTATGTCACTGGTACTGTATGGCATCGTTCAACAATATTGGTCATGAAAGGGTTAATTTGCATAACACCCATAGCTTCATCGTAAAAAGCTTGCTAAATCTTCCTGATGGTTTCAGATTGCGTGCCACCAAGTTTTTGACAAAATCTGATGCAATAACATTGCTCGATATGCTCTGTCAATGCTGGGTGGTAACCTTATAACCAACCAACACATGTTCCTACGGACAACAAGAGGGTTGGCAGGGAGTTAGTGCCCCTCCCCGGAAAACAACTAACTAAAAATACAAACAAGAAGCCTTGGACCAAGACTGACCATCAGGTGACGATAAAGGACCGAACAAAGGACATGGTACGGATTGTGACATGGAATGTAAGGGGTGTGAATGATGAGGTGAAAGAGATTGTCCAGTGGCTTGAGGGTGCAAAAGTGAATATATGTGGATTAACTGAGACTAAATAGAGAGGTAAGAGTGTGAGAATGGGAGTATGGATGAGGTATATGCAATGGAGTGGGTGAGAATAAGAGGGCAATAGAAGGAGTGGGTGAGAATAAGAGGGCAAAAGAAGGAGTGGGTATTGTTGTGTGCAAGAAATGGAAGGAGAATATATGATAGTATGGATCAGCTGACTCAAGGACTGTGTGGGTAAGACTGAAAGCTGGACTACAAATGTGGGCGATTGTGTGTGTGTGTATGCGCCAATGCAAGATCACGCAAGTAGAATGAAAGAAGAGTTCTGGACAAATGTGGAAGTATGCATGGAAAAGTTTGAAAGGAATGAGACAGTGTTTTCGATTTGAGATATGAATGAAAAAGAAAGGAATATGAAGGCAGATGGAGTAGATGGTGAGTGGGGTGTGCCTGCAGAAGTGGATGAGAATGGCCTAGTGGACAATTTGTGCAGGGAAGGAGTTGGTGATAGCCAATACCCTCTTTAGACACAAAATGAAAAACAGGTATACATGGGGAGTGGTGAGAAGGGTAGGTGGTGAACTGAATGAACGGATGACAATGACTGATTATGTGTGTGGATGATGGAATGAGAAGGTGTATAATGGGTGCAAGAGCATATAGAGGTTGGGGGAGTGGATTTTCTGACCACCAGATAGTGGTGGTGAAAGTCAAAGTTCAATTGAAATGGAAGAACAGATGAAGGGAAGGACAGGAGGATGTAGTTTATACAAGGAGGGTAGGAGGGTTAGGCAGAATAAAATAGAGAAATGGAGGAGTGATTGGGTAAATATGATTTGAAGCAGATGAGTGACATGGAAATCTGTGCAGCATGTGAGGTAGTGTGTAGGGTGAAGAGAAGATGAAAGGGGGTGCAAGGAACAGCATGGTGGAATGAAGAGGTGCCACAGGATCTGGCACAAAAGAAAGCAAATAGTGAATGGATGAGAAACAGAGGCATGGAGGATGTTGAGAGCTGCCAGAAAGAGTTATATGTAGAGAGGAAGAGGGAGGTGGAAAGAATAATAAGAGAGCGAGAAGAGAGTTGATGAGGAATTTGGAAGGAATTTGAGTGTAAAGTGGATGGAATGTAAAAAAAATGTTCTGGAAAGAGGTAAAAGAGAGTTAGACAGGGCGACGAAGAAGTTTTGTGAAGGAGTGAATGATAAAAATGGTAGATTGCTCGTGGAGATGGGGGAAAAAGTGAGCAGATGGAAAGAACACTTTATGGAAATGTTGAAAGTAGAGAATGAAAGTAATGTGAGTATAGGTGGCTGGGGAATGGCTGGGAAAAGAAGGGATGTGAGAAGAGAGGAAGAAATCAGTAGGAGGGAAGTTGTGGAAGCAAAGAAGAAAGTCAAAATGGGGAAAGCCCCAGGAATTGATGAAGACTGTGGTGAAATGATGAAGCATGGGGTAGAGAGAGTAGCAGAATGGATATGGAAGTGTGCAGATTGGCCTGGGAGGAAGGTAGAGTCCCGGAGGATTGGAAGTCAGGTATAATTATTCCCCTGTGCAAGGGAAATGGGGAAAAAGAAGTGAGTGGTAATCACAGCGGCATTTGTCTTCTTAGTGTAGTAGGAAAAGCATATAGCAGGATACTTATTGAAAAAGTTAGGGAAATAACAGAGGAATTAGTTGGAGAAGAACAGGGATGTTTTAGGATGGGAAGAGGTTGTGCTGATCAGATATTCATTCTTAAGTCTTTAGTGGAATACACCAGTTTCTAGAGAAGGGAAAGAAGTTGTAGGTGCCCTTCATGCATTTGGAGAAGGCATATGACAGAGTGGATAGACAAGGATTGTGGAAAGTATTAAGAATATACTGAGTAAATGTGAAGCTGTTGAATGCCATGAAGAGTATGTCTGAGGGTGCTAAAGCTGCAGTGCGTGTGGACAGAGAACTGAGTGAAATTTTATATTCGGAAAATGTGAGTGCATTCAAGTACCTGGGTAGTGTGATGAGTAAGGATGGAAGTTTAGAGAGTGAAGTGCTTGAAGGGTGCAGCAGGGAAGAAAGGTTGCTGGTTCTTTGAATGCAGTGATAAGAAACAGGGAAGTGAGCATGGAAGTGAAAAAGTGACTACATGACAGTACTGTGATACCAACTCTAACGTATGGAAGTGAAGCCTGGACCTTGCTGGAGGGGCAGAAGTCAAGAGTGAGAGCAGTGGAAATAAGATATCTGAGAGGAGCATGTGGAGTCACATGGAGAGACAGACTGACAAATGAGGAAGTGAAGGAGTGTTGTGGTGTGGAAGTGGATGTGATAGGAAGCGTTAAGAGAAACACATTAACCCGTCATGTCCCGACCGATTTCCAACCTACGATACCACAAAATCCCGAGCATTTTTGGGAAAATTTTTTATTGGCTCAAACCTTAGCTTTTGGTGAGAAACATAGAAAATTCATAGAGAAATCGCGATCCTGTACTTAAAAATGTTGATACAGGTGTCAAGCAACCATACGTTTTCCTTCTTTTTCAGGGTACCTGGCCAAAGAAAACGAACCATGGAAGGGTTAACTAATTCAAGCCACTTTCAATTACGTATTTATTTATGTATTTGGTACGAATTTATGTGTAGTAACAGACTATATTGGTTTTCACACATTTATACAGGCAACAGAAGCTGTTCAGTCACCAAACACATCCACATATGGCACCTTCCTTTATGACATTACCACCTCATCACTTCTGTTTGTTTCTTGCTCTAGCTTCTTTATTTCTTTGTCCTCCACAAGAGGAATCACTTTCACCGTGAACTTTGTCATTGGAGAGACCGTGGGGCAACATACCTTTACTGGCCAGCTTACTGCTAACAGGTGAATTGCCCAGTGTGAGGGGGAGGGGGGGTTAGATGGGGCCAGGCAGTATCCCCGCTTGACAGCAGGTACAGGAAGGTCTCCCACATATGCCTACCAAAAATCACCCAAGAAACTTGAAAATTGTGCAAATTATGACCCTTGCAATTGCGCGACGTACCCGTACGTCGATGGGTGCAGCTGTGACAAAACATCACAATGTACCCATATGTCGATGGGATTCCTCAGGCCAAGGTGGTTTGGCCATGTGGAGAGGACTGAGAGTGAGAGATTGATGAGAGTGTATGTGCGTGAGGTGGAGGGGGGGAGAGAGGGAGGGGGAGACCAAGGATGAGATGAAGGGATGGAGTGGAGAGGTATATGAGAAAGAGGGGTGTGAACTGGCAGCAGGGCGGTGAAATGTCAGGGGACAGAGCGACATGGAGAGGATTTGTTTGTGACCACCCCTTACAGGATTGGGGCATCCGGCAATAGATAGATAGACAGACAAATAGATTAAAACAGGGATGTGTCATGTCTCCAAGGTTGTTCAATCTGTATATGGATGGGGTTATAAATGGTGATACAAGGTAGGGCAGTGGATGCTGAAGAGGAAGTTATGAGAGAAGGCACCAAACATGTACTGTTGTTTGCAGATGATACCGTGTTGTTAAGTGATGACGAAGGGGAGCTGCAAGGCTTGGTGAATGAGTTAGTAAGAGTTTGTAAGAAATGAAATCTAAAGATGAATGTTGGGAAGGGTAAAGTTATGGCCTTCGTGAGACATGAAGTCACTGAATGTACAGTGAGGTCAGATAAGGAGAAAATGGAAAAGATGAGTGCATTTAAGTACGATACTTGGGTAGTGTGACGAGTAAGGATGGAAGTTTAGGGGGTGAAGCGTTTGAAAGGGTACAACAAGGAAGAAAGGTTACTGGTTCTTTGAAAGCGGTGATATAAAAAAGGGAAGTGAGCACTGAAGTAAAGAATTCGCCTCATGACAGTAAGACCTCACTATAATGGACTAACTGGGGCTCAGGCCAGTCCGAAATATGCGAAATTCCAATAAAAGCGACATCCGGACTTACCCCTGCTAATCCGGACTTTTTCCGATATATCAGACATTGGTCCGGATTGCATCAGTGGTTTTCACCACCATTGCAGTATTGTACTGTGTTTTACCTTCACTACATTAATCAAATGGTATAATAATACTGTACTGTGCACTGAAAAACATGTCTTTTACTTGTCTTATTGTGGTGAACATAGCTGAAGTTGTCAGGCAGTCCGGACTGCTTTCTGGCTTTATCGGAATTTTTCCGATATATAGGAGATTAGTCCGGTAGCTCCTCGAGTCTGATAAAAGCAAATTCCGGTCTACTGAAGTCCATTATATCGAGGTTTTACTGTATTGTGATACCAACTCTAATGTATGAAAGTCAAGCTTGGACCTTGTTGGAGGGACACAAGTCAAGAGTGAGAGCAGTGGAAATGAGTTATTTGAAAGGAGCATGTGGAGTCACATGGAGAGACAGACTGACAAATGAGGAAGTGAAGGAGCATTATAGTGTGGATGTGGATGTGATAGAAAGCATTAGGAGATATACATTGAGGTGGTTTGGCCATAATAAGGAGAGGAGGGACAGCAAGAGACTGATAAGGAGAGTGTATGTGAGTGAGGTGGAGGGGGAGAGAGGGAGGGGGAGGTCAAGGATGAGATGGAGGGATGGAATGGAGAGCTATGTGTGAGAGGGGGGTGTGAGCTGAAAGCAGAGCAATCCGGGGACAGGGCGACATGAAGGCAATTTGTTTGTGGTCACCCCTTACGTGATTAAGGCATCTGACAACAGATAGATAGATAGATAGATCTGCTCTGTCATTGCAGCACAACACGAAAAAGCAACAAGGAAAAAGCACACATCCTCAAACACAAGCCGCTCAGCATGGACCAGGCTGGGTGGCAGCACTCAACATACTCAAGAATAAGCACAACAATTCAAGGTCATGCTCCACTGAGTTGCATCCCCTTGTTCCTACTGCATTACAAAAAATAAATATGGCTGGATACATTTCAGTCAGACCTCCTACATCCTACGGTAGTCAGTGTCACCATCAAGGGTCCCACCCGTCGCTGGAAGATGGCTGGAGGGCATCAGGGGGCGGCAAAGAGGGATGGGGAGAGCAAAGTGGTGAGGAAAAGAGAAAGTGATGTGGTCAGGGTGATGGAGAGCATGTTGGTGTGGTGGTGGTGGTGGACCATGGGGGTGTAGTGACGGGGGAGCATAGGGATGAGTCAGGCAGCGATAAAGACGAGACAGACATGATGGAGGTGGGTGAGGCAAGACACAGTGCTTGCATTCCGCTCACTGATGGCCTCGGTGCTGGTGACTAGAGGGACAAAGGTGATGGTGGTCTGCCATGCTGCCTTTTTCTTAGTTTTTTTTTTTTTTTTTAAATGCAAGGAAGAAGGAACTAGAGGCCACAGGCCTGCATACTGTTCCTTCCAAGAAAAAGCAAAAACAATACAAAAGAGAGCCAAATTCAAGATCCATTCAATTCGAGATGCCTGGACACACTGTGTTTGAAAGACTGGAGATCATAGGAAGTAGGAAATACAGACAGAGGAAGACAGTTCCAGAGTTGACCAGTTGCATAAATGAAGGACTGGGAGTAACGGTTAACTCTTGCATTAGAGAGTTGGACAGAAAAAGGATGAGAGTTTGTTGCTAGATGGGTACTACATGCCCGTCGTAGAGGTGGAGGGATGCAAGCAGACAGTTCAGAGGAACAGTGACCATTGAAGTAGCAATAGAAGAGAGATAAAGATGCAACAGTGCGGTGAAGAGACAAAGGTTGAAGGGAATCAGTACGAGGAGGAGAGTTAATGAGATGAAAGGCCTTTGACTCCACCCTCTTGAGAAGAGCTGCTTGTGGGGAGCCTCCCCACACATGAGAGTTGTACTCCATACACGGGCGAATAAAACCCGTGTACAAGGTCAACAACTGTGCAGGGGTAAAGAAAGTTCTGAATCGGCTTAGCACACCTAATCTTTTGGAAGCAGATTTCACAAGAGATGTAATATGTTCTTTCCAAGACAAATCCCGAGAGAATGAAACCCCAAGCATGTTCATGGATGATGCAGGACATAACTGTTCATTATTAAACATTAGTGGGTAATCCTGAGGAAGATTCTGTCAGGTTGATAAGTGTGATAAGTGTAAGAACTGAGTTTTTGATGCATTAAAAATAACAAGATTATTTTTACCCCAATCAGAGATACGAGCCAAGTCAGACATTAGGTGTGTCATAGCCTCATCCCTTTTTTGTTGAAGTAACTGCTGAGATGGATGTTGTGGAAACCCAATGGAAAGGTGAAGGGTGGAATCATCAGTATATGAGTGGATAGGGTTAGATGTACAGCTTAGAAGGTCACTGATGAATAAAAGGAAGAGAGTTGGTGATAGGACAGAGCCCTGAGGAACACCACTGTTGATAGGTCTAGGAGAAGAACAATGGCCGTCTAAAACAGCGGCTACAGAACGACCAGAAAGGAAGCTAGAGATGATGGCACAGATAGAAGGATAGAAACCATAGGAGGGCAGTTTGGAAATTTAAGATTTATGCCACACTCGATCGAAAGCCTTTGAGATGTCAAGTGCAATGGCAAAGCATTCGCCAAAGTCCCGAAAGGAGGATGACCAGGAGTCTGAAAGGTAGGTGAGAAGATTGCCAGTGGAGCGTCCCTGACAGAACCCATACTGACGATCAGAAAGAAGGTTGTGACAGGAAAGATGCTTTAAAATTTTTCTGTTAAGAATTGACTCGAAAACTTTTGAGACACAGGATGTTAAAGCAATTGGATGATAGTTAGAGGGTTGGGAATGGTCACCCTTCTTTGGGACTGGCTGAATGAGAGCAAACTTCCAGCAAGAAGGAAAGGTACAAGTTGAGAGACAAAGGCGAAAGAGTTTACCTAGGCAGGGTGTAAGCACAGAAACACAGTTTTTGAGGACAACAGGAGGGACTCCATCAGGGCCATATGCCTTGTTAGTATTGAGGCCAGTGATGGCAGAAAATACATCAGCTGAAGAAATTTTAATGTCAGTCAAGAGGAAGTCAGAGGGTGGAAGTGATGGAGGAATAGCACTGGAATCGTCTAAGGTGGAATTGGAGGAGAAAGTCTGAGCGAAGAGATCTGCTTTATCAGTAGAAGAAATAGCTACAGAGCCATCAGAGTACAAAAGAGGAGGGAAGGATGATAAAGTAGTTAGAAAGATTTTTGGCAAGGTGCCAGAAGGAGCGAGAAGAATTCGAGTTGGAGAGTTGAGAACATTTAGCACGGATAAAATTATTTTTAGCAGAGCGAAGAACAGACTTAGAATGATTCCGGGCAGAAATATATAAAAGATGTGATTCAGGGGTGGGTTGGCTCTGGTACCTCTTATAGGCCCTCTCCTTGTTGCGGACAGCATTAGAACAAGTGTGATTAAACCAAGGCTTTCTTGCATTAGTCAGAGGATATGAGAAAGGAATGTATGCTTCCATGCCCGAGAGAATAACCTCCGTAATGCGGAAGGAACACTCAGATGGCTCCCGGCCATGGAAGCAATAATCATTCCAAGGAAAATCAAAGAAGTACTGCCTGAAGGCCTCCCAATCTGCAGCTCCAAAGTGCCACAGGCGGCATTTCTTTGGAGGGTCCACAGGCCGTACTGGAGCGATAGGACAGGTTAAGGTAATAAGGTTATGATCGGGGAGCCCAACGGAGAGAATAGATTAACAGTGTAAGCAGAAGGATTAGTTGTTAGGAAAAGGTCAAGTATGTTGGAACTCTCTCCAAGGCAGTCAGGGATACGGGTAGGGTGCTGTACATGCTGCTCTAGGTCATTAAGGATAGAAAAGATGTAGGCTTGTTCACCAGGTGGATCAGTGAAAGGAGAGGAGAGCTAAAGGTGTGGTGAACACTGAAATCTCCTAGAATGGAGACTTCAGAGAAAGGAGAAATGGATAGAATGTGTTCCATCGTAGAAGTAAGATAGTCAAAGAATTTTTGATAGTCAGTAGAATTAGGAGATAAGTAAACAGCACAGATATATTTAGTCAGAGAATGACAGGAAAGCCGAAGCCAAAGAGTAGAGAATTCAGAAGAATCAAGTTCAAACACAAGAGCAAGATAGATCGTTGTGTACATATACGCAACAGCCACCTTTGGCTTTGAAATGAGAATAGAGAAAGTAGAAGGATACAGAAAAGGGTTTGCTGTCAGTTGCCTCAGACAGCTGAGTCAAGTATTGGTCTATGCTGTATGTCGGTGGTCGGTGAATCATTCCTCGCTGGGTTTGGGTTCTTGTGCTGGATGTATGAAATTGTCTGGTCCATCTTTGCTAGGAACTCCATCATGGTCTGGATGTTGAGATTGTGAAGGGGCTTACCCTCCCTACCATCCTCGCTACCTTCTTGTGCCACTACCACCCATTCCCTGAGATCAATGGGCTCTGTTGTTGTGAGTTGCTTGGTGTAGCTGTCTAGGACATTATCAACCTCTGATTCGTCAATCTCCTCAAACCTGCCTCGTGTGAGAAGCTGAGGATTTCACAACGGATGTTCTCTACCGCTGAGAACCTTGTGAAGGGGTGTCAACACTCAGGCCATACTTTTCTCCACATGGTATTCAGTGTGCTTGGCTGCACCTCCATCCATACCTCCGTGATGTTGTTGACAGTGTTCTTGCTATTACATTTTTTTTCCAGAAATGCAGTACTGCATCAGTCCCCTCGAGTCACTTGCTCTCATCATTTCCTCTGTGGCGAGGCGGAGGTTGTGGGTATTAAAAGTGGTGAAGGCCATTGCTTCATGGACTGGAGCAACATTGTTGTGTTGGGGGGCAGGTACACCACTTTGATATTATCCACCCCATTCTCCATGCCATCAGGGTGGCTCGGGGTAGTGTTCACCAGGAGGAATGGTTTGCCAGATTGCTCCGGCTGGCACAGTTAAACAAGCGGGGGACAGGCATCCTTCCATGTAAGTGTGCCAGAGTGTGGAGGTCAGCCAAGTCCTAAAGTTCTAAATAACTTCAAGATTCTTCTTCATGTACCCTGACAGTGCCCTGTGGTTCTTCCAGTGATAAACAAAGAGGGGCTTGAGCTTAAGGTCTCCCTCTGCATTTACACAAAGGAGGTGAGTGAGGTGGTTTTGGCTCCCTTAAGCCATGGCACACATCATTCTTCCTTGCACATGCAGGTCTTACGGAGGATATATTTCCAAAAAGACCCGTCTCATCAAAAATCAGGACCTGTTTTGGATAGTATCCTCCTTCCTCTATGACTCCCTTCAGTTTTGCAGGTAAGGCCTCAGCCTCCATGTGGTCAGCATTAACAGCTTCCCCATGTATGGTCACTTGTCTATGGCCAGCACAGGCCTTAAACCACTCGAAACAACCCATACTGACCTTGAACTCTTCCTTGGCCTCCATTCCTTTCTTGTCCCTGAGATCCTTTTACAGACTGAGAGCTTGGTACAAATAAAACTACAAGGGAGGGGCTAATTTGCTTGGTTAAGTTCATTAACCCACAGTGCAAGGAGATGCTCCATCTCCTCCACAATGGATTCCCTAGTTTTGGTCAGGCACTTAGCAGTCTCGATAGGCACATTCGATAACACCGCTAGGATAGCATCAGATTTTGTTTCTTATGGCCGGGACCATGGACTGGAGCAGCTTTAGGGTCTTGGCGATCTTACTTGCCCTCGCCTCTCTTAGTGGCACTTAACAATGTCCAATTTCACATCAAGGCAGCATCAGGAGCATCAAGCTTTTCCATTGGGGGTAGAATCAGGCAAAGTTTGTTATTTCACACACAAAAAGAAAACTCTCCACTTATTATCACACACAGCACTATTCACTGAACACTTACACTGTAATCTGACAACAGTGATGTTGTTTTGATGGCCTTGCACAAGTGAGACTGTTAAGTAACTGAGGGAATGCAAGAGAGACGATCACAGGTGCAGGACACGTGTTCGAGCAGACGAGAGAGATAGCGTCTTCAAAGGGGTGGTGCAATGGAGACCACGTGCACAGAGGCCTGAGATGGGGGTTCTGCAAATCTAAACACTGGACGGTCATCTTAGATCAAGTGTCTTTCAGCTTGCAGGCGTCACCATGTCTGCACGGGATTGTCGTAAGTGGCCATCGCATATTATCGTACAAACGAATTTCAGCATCATTAACGAGAAACTGGATATAACTTTTAGTTTGTTGTATTGATATATTACATACAGAACAAACATTTAATGGGACCTGACTGTAAGAAAGGAAGACAGACACCTTTTTCTAATTTGTTGATACATCAACCTTCTTCTGCACCTTCAATACAAGACACCTTCTTTTTTTGTGATGCCTCAGATGACCTTTTTTGATGAAGGTTACACCACAGGGGTAAAGCACAATACACAAGAAAGTAGGAGGGAATTTGTGCCACAGAGAATTTTTGGCCTTCTGTACACAGGCCTATTGATGCATGGAATGGGCAGCCTCTTACTTGTAATAAAAAACATCTGAATCTGGAAAGTTCTTATGAAAAATTGCAGGAACAAGGCCAGTCTGCTGGATTTCATATCACTGATTTGCACCAAAAAAAGACACTCCTATACCAAAAGGTATCTCCCTTGTCCTTGGTGGTACATTTTCCAGCAAAGATAAGACTGTAAGGATTAGTAGAAGCAGTGTTCATCAAACTGAAGAACTCACATAAGAAGAACATGAAGAAGCAGATACCCGTATAATAGCTCATCTTGCATATGCAACTAGACTTCATGAACAGTCACGTGTTGTAGTCCAAGCAACAGACATAGACACTGTTGTCCTGTCCATGTACCACTATGGTCATTTACAGTCTGTGACAGAAATGTGGATCCAGAAGCTGTATAAGTATTTATTAGTGCACGAACTTGTACAGTTGTTGTCACATAAATACCAAACAGAAAAACAGACCCTTGCACATGCGCTGATATTCGCTTACGTGATTTCTGGAGGTGAGAGCGTGAACTACATTTACCATCGTGGAAAAAGGAAGGGAGCCAAGATAGCTTTGCAGAAAACTGAACAGTTTTCAGATATACCATGTTATGATGAAAGTGGTGCTGAACTAGATCTAACAGACGGCATTGTTAAAGAAACAAGAGCTTTTATGGTCAGTCTTTATGTTGTCAAGACATTTGGAGACCTAAATGTGTTGAGGGCACATGTTTTTGCATCAAGCAGAACAGATCTGCAAAACTTACCTCCTACTGAAGATGCTTTTCGTCAGCATTTACTTAGTGCACTATACCAACTTGTTGTTTACAAGCGAGCCTACATGTGCAAATTGTCTCTGCCACCTGCCACCCAGTATGGCAGAAGAGATGTCAGTGGCATACCAGAACCCATAATGATGACCAAACCAGCAAAATCAACATCAAGAAACCAGCTTCTTGCAAGTGCAAAGTATCAAAGTGCTTACGTAACTGCCTATGCACAAAAGCACAGGTATCCTGCTATATAGGATGTACATGCCTTGGTAAAGCTGGTAAATGCTTACGCACTGAGGCGTAAATCATCTGAAGATGAAGAGTCGTTGATTTGAGAAGATGTCATTACCTTTTTTTTCATATTCAGTTATTTAGCATACCATAACTAAGACATAAGAAACTCACCCATTTGTTAAAGTCAGTTCAAGTTATACAGATAAAGTTCTGTGTCTGTGACAATAGTCATATGATGATTCATTTTTTAAGCATCTGGTATCTGAGATAATGTCATTATATTTTTCATATTCAGTTATGTTTTAGTTATGATAATCACAAAGAAACTCACCCACTATGGAAAAGTCAGTTCAAGTTATAGTCTACAGTTAGCAAAGTTCTGGGTCTAATAAACAGTCAGTTGATTCACATCATGAGCCTGTGTTGTCATAGATATAATTACTATTCCATTTCTCTGTTCAAAGAACATCAGTAGTTTGACATTTTTTGATGAAAGAAATGATACAGTGTACCTGGCAGTTATTTTAGACACACAAGTCAGAAACATGTATGCTTTGTTCAGTAAATCTCAGACTGTATTTCCATATGTATTTTTTCAATAAAATACTATATACAGTATTTGTTTTACAGAACTACCATGTTGCACTGGGTTTAATGAAGGGGTATTTAGTATATTCAATCTGCAAAATTAATACTATGAGGTTATGGCACTACTGTGTTGCAGATAAAGTGTTTCTTACTTGAAAACTTTTGACTTGAAGATTCACTTCAAAACTATACTTCGTTTTATAGATTTTGCAATGAGATTTTTATTAGTAATCCCCCAACTATCCGACGCAACAGAGCCAAAGGCATGTCCGGATAGTGGCCCTGAAGCTCCAGCACTGGTCATTCATGACCATAACCTAACCTAACCTAAATCAGAAAACCACCTATCCACCTCCCTACCAGACATGCATAGCACTTATTTAAGTCCGCTTTCACATAAATAATGCACACAAAGCATGAATTAACTGAATTTTAACCAAAAAATGATGATTTAGAGGTGAGTAAGGCATAAGTGCTCACAACTTGCCAGCAAGCGTAAGTATCAGACATGGAAATCACTATGAAAATCACCCTTTCTCACACCATATGCATTAAATAATGGACACAAAGCACGAATTCATTGAATTTTAACCCAAAAATGATGATTTTGAGGTAAATAAGGCACAGATGTTCATGAGTTGGCAGCTTAGTGTAAATAAGTATCAGATGTGGCAATCACTATGAAAATCATCATTTCTCATATCTTATGCACTAAAATATGGGATACAATGCATTGTTTCGTTTCGTTTTCGTTTGTTTCGTTTCGTTTTTGAAGGCTCCAACATGCTTGCATATGTCGGCCTTGGTCACCTAATGGCGGCTCTCCACGCTGCTCGATCTCTGGCAGCCTCCCTATTCAGTCCCTTAACCCTTAAGTCACATTTAACGACCTCGTCCCATGTCTTTCTCGGTCTACCCCTCCCAACCCCTCTCCCAATATTAACACTTCTCACCCTCTGCACCCAATTATCATCCCCCATCCTCTCCACATGTCCAAACCACCTCAGCCTACCTCTCCTCATCACAACACCAATACACTCCAGTCCCATCCTACCTCTCAACTCTTCTATCGTAACCCCAGTCCCCCCAGGCCTTGCGCGCATCCACCTAATCATTGTCATTTCTGTACGTTTAAACCTGCGAATATCCTCTTCCTTTACTGCCCAGGTCTCACTACCATACAGCATCACACTCCTAATACATGCTGCATACAAAGACCCCTTAGCACGTAAGGAGAGTCCTCTCAATGTCAGGAGAGGCAACAGCTCCCTGAACTTCTTCCAACCACTTCTCACTCTAGCAACCGAGCTAACTCCAGCCCCACCTCCGGCACATAACATGTCTCCCAGATAACAAAACTCCTCCACACACGCAAGAGACTCACCTGCAAATTCAACCCTCTCACGCCTAACAATCTCCACCTGCTCTCCCCGACACACCGCACGCATGAAATCAGCATTATCTCGCAGTCTACCTCTAATACCACTACATCTCTTGTGCACCCATCTATCACAAACACTGCACAAGATGGAATTACTTCCCACACCCATGTGGCAAACTGCACATGGCCACTCTCC
>JAGKTI010003718.1:0-13620 GCA_018397915.1 Birgus latro
TATATAAGTCCAGATGATGTAACCGCAGAACAATTGTAATATAAATTGTTGACTTAATGTTATTTTCCTTTTCATGTGGATAATTTAGAATAAGATTTCCTTTCCCTCTTTCCTATGAAATTTCCCTGACAGTTTTTCTATGCTGCATGGTAGTCCCTCTCACCTTCGGCTGGAGGGTTTGGTAGGTGTTGGTGGGTAGGGGGGAGTCTTCCTGCTTTTGTATCCTTTTCTTTAAATAATAGAATAGTTTTATTAGATACAACCTTCCCTATACCAAACAGCCACGAAAGGACCAACAAGTTTGCTTCTCCCTATCCCTGCATCCATCCCTCCATCAGTCCCTCCACTATTCCTTCCATTTCTCCACCTGTCTCGCCATAAATTCTTCCACCTGTTTCTCTCTCCTTCCCTGACCCCCACCCCACCGCTCCCTCCCCCCCCTCTCCCGACACACATACCACGGCCGCTCCCACAACCATGTTCCGCATCTATTTGTCCGCCCATGTCCCTCCCTCACCCTCACTACCCACCCATTCCATACACAAAATTACCACCCATCTCCACCCAGACCACCCCTACCCCCTCCCCCGCCACGGCTCCCCCTGCTCCTCAGTCTCTTCTCCCCAGTTTCGTCATTCTTTAACAACCCTTCCAGGAGGTTCCCACTAACTATTTTTTGTTTATCAGTTATACCCGCATCCATTCCAGTACCAGCTATGTTCTTTCCAGCACCTTTTGTTTCTATTCCAGTACAATTTATAGCCATCCCAGCACCAGTTATATTCATTCCAGCGCTTTTTGTGTCCAGTCCAATACTATACATATACATTCATTCCAGTATCATGATGTCCTTCCCAGCACCTCCAATATGCCTAAGTCCATTCAAGTACCAGTTATGCTCATTTCACTACATGGTGTGTCAGTTTTAGTACCACTACGTCCATATCGGTGCCAGCAGTCTCTTAACTGATGTGTTCATTACCACTTTCCTCCAGTACCAGTTGTGTCCAGTACCAGCCGCGTTCTGTCCCATCTGTGTCCCGCGCCAGGTGTGTTCAGTACTAGCCATTACCCTCTGCACATAAAATTTCATAGTGACCTTCATTCAAATCTTTGTAACAGAACTTATACGCGTGCTTCCGTCGCCAGGTCAAAGTTCAAAGCATTTAGTTTGTGAATGGTAGTTGTAGCTGTATATAATAAGTATTTGGATCAGATGCCCAAGGAACCAATTCCGTTAATACAAGTGGACAAGGGATTAGGTTACTTTTTATGGTGCGTGGACATGTAAGAACTTGTACAAAACCTATAATCTTTCTGAACGTTTCTCCATCCTCTAATCCCTCCCCCAAGAATGAACGAATGGACAAACAAATAAACAAATAAAGAAGCAAGTAGATAAATAAATAAACGTGTCTCGCTCTCCTCAATATAAAATAGATGTGCCCCTTTAAAAAAAGATTATGCCTCCACCCTCTCAACAAAAAAAAAAAATAATAAATGAATAAACAAAATAGTGAATTCTTTCCTCTTCACTTCGCGTCCTCCACCCCACCAAATAATTGCCTCCTACAGAGAAGAAAAAGAAAAATCTAAGGAATGTTCCCAATTAAATAGTGTTTGTGTACTTTTACTATCGGATAATGTACCCTAGCATTAACGAGAAAGTATACAAACCAAAGTCTGATTATATATCCAGGCTTTGTATAATTTCTCATTTTACTGCATGCTTCTTTGTTCACTTGTTTTCTATGAGAGTTTATGTCTAAGTTAATCTCTTGGGGTAAATTATCAAGGAATGGCTGGGGTACTTTAGAAATTTATATATGTTTTCCAAATCAAGGCACCTTTACTTAGTCCAGGTTAGCTCCTTGGTCCCAAAGCTTAAGAGTGTATGCCATTTAAACCTTGAAAAATGTTAAGGACAATAATTCAGTAGTTACAGTAATTAGTACAGAAGAATACGGGGAGGCAGTTTTGTAGCACTAGATCATTGCTAAGATATATGAAACACAGAAAAAAAAAAAAGCACGTTAAACGAAAAAGAGCAAGCAGTTAGAGAGCGACAAGAACTACAGTTAGAAACGGAAAACGAACACTAACATTTAAACGAAGAGAAAAGCAAGAGAAGCAGGGAGAAGGAAAAACCGATAGGAATAAACTGTGTGAAAAGAGATACCAGCCAACAAAGAATGAGAGAAACAAACAGAGGTACAACAAGGAGACACCACCTAGCAGTTTCCATTCCCCTCCCAGCACACGACGCATCCTGGGACCGCGCCTGACGAAGGACGCAAATATCAGGCTCGTAAAGCGGGTCATTAGGCCGCAAATACAGTCATCAGTGGGAATATAGAGTAATTACTTAGCCGGTAAACAGCGGTGGCCGAGGGTCGCTGCCGGCAGGAGCTAATAAAATACCTAGTGATTGTTAATAATTGGGCGGGACGGGTCAGTTATGGCGGGTTATTTGCATCTTCACGCAGGGGGAAGCTCCAGTCCTCCTCCCTGCCTCCCCAGACCTCACGCACCCAAGCCTTTATTAACCCCTTAACCCCCGGGACGTGTTTTATTCTTGTTATCTGTAGACTGTTTTATTCGCCTTAAGACAGACATTTGAACTTGAATGGGTCTGATACGGACTTTATTTATCTCTTCACAACCAGGCGCCTCTCGTAAGTTGGAAAAATTTGTCTGGTACCAACACGAATATGCTAAGAAAAGACGGCACCGGGCTGAAGAGGTTAAAGGGTTGGCTTTTTTTTTTTTTACCTTTTATAATGAGACCGACTGTGGCTCCCTCCCTCGCTCAGCCTGGTTTGCTTTAGTCAGGTTTATACTGGTCGAATATGTATGGGTTGGCAGGACTTATGATCGTGTCGGAATTTCACACGGTTAGGAGCTGTGTCAGGAAGAGGTGGGTGTTAGTCCTGATTCGCTTGATTTATAGCGTGGGAATATACTCACACGCAGAGACTTCGTTACTAAGCATCTGTTTTTAACATGTCTTGGTGGCTGTGATCTGTGAACCAGCCATCTAAATGAAAGGAAGGCCCCAAATTTTACCTAGCATTTCAAGCATGCGCCTAAAAGAAGAATTTTAAGTTCTATAATAATAATCTATGACACAAACCTTTTCATTATAGCGGATTCAGATATGTTTTAGAAAAAGGGAGAAAATGAGACTTTGCCTGCAACAGAGGTACTATGAGGGAGAAGAGCGTATGAAAGTATGAGCAAAAGACAGGCGATAATGTGATTATGGTGCTGATATGCGTCTGGAACACGGATGATGATAACTCCGCGGGCCACAACACTCGCATCCATCAACATCTTCATCCTTTTCTGACCGTGAACTATGCCGCCTAAGTACGTGTATCTGTATGCATAATCGCTCGTAATGAAGGCTGCCGTAACACCAGTCACAAAAAAATAAATTCTAATCAAGGGCCCGGGGCAAATACGTTGGCAGGAGTTGGCGGCTGAACATGGCTCCAGCTCCTCTTTCGCATCACTCGCACTCTGCCATTATCCGGGTGTTTGTTTCGATTGAGTGTCCTTGCGAGGGGGCCTGGCATTGATGATACATTCTCAAATTGCTTATTGCACTCCTGCCCCGCTGATTGCATTATCGTATCACCGATTATGCAGATTAGGAAGTGCGAGAGGACGGTGTTTTGGTGGCATTACCCCTGAGTTATAGTGAGACCCCTCGGCCAAACTTCACATATTTAGTAACGTCGGGTTGGCATGTCTCTGTGCCGGGTCCCAGGAATGACAGCGAAATGGCATATTGGGTCGTGATGGACGCGGTGAAAACTACGCTGTTGGGACGGAAGGAGGTGAGAGGAAAATTAAGTTTTGCATAGGGAATTGACAGTGAGGTGAGGTGGAAGAGGTTTTACACTCATACAGTCACACTTCAATCGACAATTACGACCACACACAATACCACAATAATATTCGCACACTGACTGCCAAGTACACCAGTATCTGCACAGTCAGGGACAAAAGTTTGCCTAAATTTAACGTCTTCTTACTTCCCTCTGCTAGTTACTATTCCCAAGGTGAGAAAGACTTTCGGTGTTTCAGTGACCGTAGGTCATTGTCCTTGATATGACGGATCGGGAGGAAAGTGAAGGACATACCCCCAAAATGACTAGAGGCAGTGGGACAGTAGGTGAACTTTTGTCCCTGTCTGTATACACGTTATCAGCATGGAAACAACATATGCACGGAACACAAACAAACGTATAATCAGATTAAGGGAAATACTGGAGGGAGGGAATGAAAGAGAGGGGGAAAAAAATGAGATGGAGAGATATCGTGTTAAAGGGAGATCATGGCGAGAGAAGGAAATGAAGCGGAGTGAATGAAAGGGGGAGACTACTGAGAAACAAGATAACACTAGCACGATAGCGCGAGAGACGGTGGATGAACTACGAAAGTGCTTAGTCAAAGGAAGAGACAGGCAGGGCTGACGAAGACAGAAGGAAGACTGAGATACGGAGTCAGTAAGAGGGGGGAGGGGAATCCCAGCCAAAATCTAAACTTGACAATAAACAAAACACAAGAAAAGGAATGGCAGTTTATCTAATGAGAGAAGCACAAAGTTTATTTTAAAGAAATAATTAAATTGATTTATGAATAAATAAATGAATATAAAGAGATATACTGTATGTGTATTTATACCTTTATCTATCATAGAGAGAGAGAGAGAGAGAGAGAGAGAGAGAGAGAGAGAGAGAGAGAATGCACTCGCATAAAAAGGAAGTTATGTGCATGTTAAAAAAAAATGACAGTTTGTGTATGAGACATCATTTGCTGCTAGAAAATAAGGACAGCGAAATTGTACATAGAAAAAGAGACATTACTTACTAGTAATATAAGGGATCGAGATTGTTTACAAAAAGACACATTATGCCCCAGTAAAAAAAAAGTCTGTCTGAAAACAAAAAAAAAGTGTTGAGTGGTTGGCATGCGTCATTGTTGCGGGAGACAGGAGCGGGACAGGCAAATTATACCCCACTGACCGCTCCCTCCTTGGCTTTACTCGTATTATATTCTCTCTCTTTCTCTCTCTCTCTAAAAACCGCATAATTTTTTCTCTTTTACACTCAGCTGCTCATACTTTTCGTTCTCTTGCTCCGTGTATAATTCCGCACGTGTGATGGTTTAGCACTGAGGGTCCACCGTTGGTACTGCGTCCTTGTGCTTCAGTAGGGAAGGTCAAGGTATGAGATTCTTCACGAGCAAGGGCAGTGGTCAGTGTTATGGTAATTTGCTTCTCCCCTTCTCTCGTCTTTGTCTCCTCTTTCCTTTTTTCTCCTCATCCCCCCCCCCTCTCTCTCTCTCTCCTTCTTCATGTTTCTTCTTCTCGTTCTTTCTTTCTTTCTTTTTCGGCATCCCTTTCTCTTTTGTCCTTCATTCATCGTTCTGCTTTCCGATCCCATCTTCAGCTGGTCCACGTAATGATGATATACTCTCCTTGTATCTCATCTCTCTATCCTTGCCCCTCTCTCTCTTTTACCTCTACTTCTTTCACCTCACTCCTTTCTCTACTTTTCTCTCCCCATCTTTCTTTTCTCCTCTCCCTCTCTCTTCATTCACCTTTCCTCTATTCTTCTTTTTTCTTCTCCTCTCCCCTCTCTTTCTCCGTGGTCTTCTTCTCTTCCACTTTCTCTTCCCTTCCCTCAACCTTGTTTTCTTTTGTCTCTCCCTTTCCCCTCTCCTCATCCCTCTCTCCTCTCATCTATCCCATTTCTTCCCAACCCTCACATTTCCCACTGTTCCCTCTTTCCTCTCCCCTCAATCCTCACTCCTTTTCCCTGCCTCCTGTCTTTCCTCCTATCTTCCCTTTCCCCTCCCATCTCCTTACCTCACCCCTCTTCTCGTTTCCCTCATCCTCTCCCCTTACCCTGTACCCTTCTTTCTCTTCGTCTGCTCACTTGTACCCAGAATCTTAAATAATTCATCTGGTTTAGTAGTTAACACATTCAATCCAGCGATATAATTTTGCTGTTTAATTTTCCTTTTAACCTTCAGACGATTTCATTCAGCATAGGAAAGATTTCTGGTTCTGAAAGCGTTGAAGAAGGTTGTAACTAACCGCTCTAGAAAGATCCCTCCTAAGCTGAATATATTGATCTGAAGGTAGCAAGAATAAAAACATAGGCCATTCACCGGATTAAATGAGTTAAAGACACAAGACACAGTGACGTCTTTGTCTTGCGCGGACAGACTCAAAATCCTCCCCTTTTTTATTTTTTATCGATCATACCCTGGTAATATGCCCTTAGACGTTCTAGACTTGGTTACTATAGCCTCCTTGTCCCACTTGTCCCACAGCTCAAACTGGGTAATATGGGACCGACTGTTACCGCACATTATTATTCTATACTAACACCCCGAGGCTCATCTTCTCTCCACCCCTCGACCTCTCTAACCCCCTCATCTAGTTTGTTGATCATTGGTAACCGAATTACGTACAATTGCCGGCGAGGTATGCAACAGGCAGAAGGCTATTGTGGTATTAGAATGCTGTGCCGCGCATATAATACTGCTTTTAATTCCTTCGCTGCAAGAGACCTCCCTAAGGTTAATGAACTGCCTTCCTCCATCATTTCGGACTGCCTGACGATGACAAGAATACATTAAGGAAGACACTATTCAGCGCAAAGAGGTAATGTCTGTTGTTTCTTACTCGTTCTTTATAAGACGTCTTTCTTAATTTGAATAGCCCTCTCTGGTGTTGTACAAGGAGAGAGAGAGAGAGAGAGAGAGAGAGAGAGAGAGAGAGAGAGAGAGAGAGTCATAAATGCTGATGGGGTTAGTGGAGACTCATTCCTTACCCTTTTCACTGCAAGAGGACTTTCCTATGCTGAACGAAGTCGTTTGGCAGTAACAAGGCAAAATTTTAAAGACGTAGTGGAGCTGATAATTATATAGACTATTCATCCGTGTAGCGCAGCACAAAATCATACGGAAGGCTAAGGAGACAGTGTGGGCAGGTGGATAAAGGGGGTGGGAGAGAGGGATGAGTTGCAGTTCTATATTTCTCTACCGTGTCGGAACCCATAGACCTTATCATCATCACTAGCGTTTCGAACTAGGCTGCCCTCATCCTCAGTATCTCACGTTTCAGTCCATATACACCCCGCGTTAGTCTTAATGACGTTTTAGGCTTAACAGACACGATCCTCAGTCTCTATAACGCGTCAGATTAAAGTCACTAAGCTAATCCCATCCTTAGTTTCTAATGTTCCGGACTACACTGGCCGCATCCTCATCCCTATCTTACTTTATAAATTAAACTGACTCCACCCTCATTCGCTCTCTAACATTTGTAACGACACCAAGTCTATTCGCATTCTCCGTGGGTGGGCTGTGTAATCCGAGACGTCAGAGAATCAAGAATTTAAGTTCTTGTCTTTGCCCCCCCCCACCCCCAATCATTTTATTTATCTGACATCGCCAGACATAGGGATTTTATATTAACTTGCGTCAGACGATTGTGCTAATCTCGGGGAAGTCACATACGATCATCTCAATAGGGTGGAGTCAAAGGCTTTTCGTCTCATTAACTCTTCTCCTCTTTCTGATTCCCTTCAACCTTTGTCTCTTCGCCGCACTGTTGCATCTTTATCTCTCTTCTATCGCTACTTCAACGGTCACTGTTCCTCTGAACTGTTTGCTTGCATCCCTCCATCTCTACCGTGCAACAAACTCTCATCCCTTTTCTGTCCAACTCTCTAATGCAAGAGTTAACCATTACTCCCAGTCCTTCATTTATGCAACTGGTCAACTCTGGAACTGTCTTCCTCTGTCTGTATTCTCTACTTCCTGAATCTCCAGTCTTTCAAACGCAGTGTGTCCAGGCATCTCGAAATGAATGGATCTTGAATTTGGCTCTCTTTTGTATTGTTTTTGCTTTTTCTTGGAAGAAACAGTATGCAGACCCATGGCCTTTTGCTCCTTCTTCCTTGCATTATAAAAGAAAAAAAAAGATCAGAGGGTCACGCTCTTACTCATTTAATATTCTGAGCATCATAAAAGCTGGAATCAACTCTGTCAGTATGAGAGGCGTTTCTGAAGCTGAATAAATCATACGAAGTTATCATAAATAAATTAAAAATAAAGTGGTCACAGTCATAAAGGGATGAAAGGGTACTCTGCCTAATTCATCCTGTAAGTGATGTTATTTTTCGTGATGAAAAGATAGCCTGAAGGTATTATGTTTAAGTTTTGAAAGGGCATGGTTCTGAATTGGTTGAATAGAGGCTGCTCCGTGTAGATTTTTTTACTGGGTACTTAATTGATATTTTATGTACTTTTGAGCTTTCTTTTTCTTATTTTGTAACCTTCCCTAGCCAGTCTACTAGTGAGAAGTATGATTATGATGATGATGATGATGATGATGATGATGATGATGATGATGATGATGATGATGATACCTTGTTTGGGCCAGTCAGTTTATGGCCCTTTCCTTATGCATTTTTGTGTTCTTTTTATTAGTAGTTCAGTATCCTAGCAGCCCATTAACTTCAGTGTTTTATAAGTATTTATCTTAGTGAAGCATTATCTCGCTAGTTATCTTAATAACGCATTGTATTAGTAGTTACCTGAAGCCGCATTTTCTACCCTCCATCCGAATAAAAGATCTCAAGATAATGCATTAGGATCGTGTAACTGTGGTCATCCAAAAATGCTCCATCTACATTACCAACTGTATTGAAGGAGAAAACTTGTCGTATCTTAGTATAAAGTTTAATACTAATGAACGACGAGCAACATAAGCCCGTCTCCAACTTTGCCCATCAGGAAGCCTCCCATCCACTCACTTTCCCACCTACAAGACCACTCCTTCCACACAACTACCTCCCCCGAACACTCGCCCTGCCAGCCTACTCACCCACTCATCCACCAAACCTTCCCAACCACCTACCCACACATACACCTTGTCTGTAACCACCCACCTACCCACCCACCCTTCCTGCCCAAATACCTACTTACCCACATCCCACCGCAGCTCACCTACCCACTCACTCACACACTCCACACACACCAGCGTTTATAGTACAACTAACAAAGGTAATGCCCAATCGTGCCAAAGGATTATGAATTATCGAACACATTCGTAGATAATACGATAAACATACTGAAAATACAGTATGCGCTACTAAGGAGCTTTTGGAATTTTCGGCACTTTAAGTTCAACCTACCCATCCGCACAAATCCACCGTAACCCCACTTAACCACCAAATTCCATCAGCAGGATGACTCAGCAAGTTTACACAAACACAGAGAGAGAGAGAGAGAGAGAGAGGGGGGGGGGATCAGTTTTCATTGTATAGACGCATGATTTTTCCTGTGAGTACAGAAAAGAGGGAGGTATAAAATGGAATATGTTTCTTAATGTTTTGATAACATTCCATAGGTAATTTGGGGACTTAAACAAGGATCGAATTCCCATAAGTGCCGAAAAAGTCTGAAGCCAGAGCTCTGTAACTTTCAATCGGTGGCTGTAGCTAGCTACTTATGGGTATTTATCTGCCTTCCATATTTCCCTCTAGAGTGATGCTTTGTTCAGTGGCTTTGTGTTTTGCCTCGTAGGTTCTTGGGTAAATATATCAGATATGAACTGAGAGAGTGAGCTGATGACGGCCAATTTAGAAACAAAGCAATGAGCAGTTGCTAGTGATTTCAAAGATTTTTCTCATTTGTGTACTGTTCTTCAGAAGTATAAATTTGTCACTGTCCATAAACTCTACCAATTTGGAGTCACTGACACTGGCACATTCAATAACACAAGTAAAGGATTCCGATGATGACAGAAAAAATAGACTATCTGGAAGGTTAACTGTTGATGAGAAACACTCACATTTGATATTAATATTACATCCGCACTTGCGAAAGAGAGTGGGGTAATATTTTGATCGCCGTGTGTGTATCGATGAATGTAGTTTATCGTAGTTTACTGTTGTTCACTGCTGTCACCAGTATCGACGAACATAGCCGAGGGGTTTGGTTAGATGGAGAGATTGTAGGTGTATCATAGATGGCTTCCCCTCTACCATCAGTGGAGTGTAACGTGGGCTGCTGCTTAGTCAAATAGTGCATCGTCGAGTAGAGTAAATAGGTAGGTCTCTCTTTCTCACCTTCTCCCTTTGTATATCGTAAATGAGGTGAGTTACAGAGCACTCTTGGGTTACAGAGTTTATTGTACACAGTTATATTGAATGTGATTGAGAGTATGACGGCAAACCTCCTAGCTGACCGTATCTCCTGCCTTCCGTCCTCAATTGTATTCTCGGGCTCACTGCCTGGTTCTCTCTCTGGTTCTCTAACCCTCCTACATGTGATTTCGGACTTATATCCTCTTCTAGTTTCCGGCTAAAGTGTGTATGTGCATGTGTGTGTGTGTCCGTCATGTTTCCGGCACCTGATCAGAGGTGTTGGCATTCTTGATTAGTCTAGGCTAGGGTATGTGTAGTTGTCCCTTCCTGGTGAACTTCAGACGTAACTACCTGTTTTACATATTGTTACCTATAGCTATATAGTTACATACCGTAGTTACCAATAGTATTGTGTAATAACATATTATGCCAACATATCGCTCAGTCACACCACACTGTCGTACCAACGACAGTAAATATTGTTATAACATATTAATACATATTATTTACACATAACAGTCAACTTGTAAGCTAATTAAGTGAAATACATAATATTGTAAAAGTAATAAAAATGAAGGAACATTGCATCATAATTGCAGTTACACTGTGTTAATGCAGTTGCAGTTACACTGTGTATATGCAACTGTTATGCAAGTGTGGCTGTTAGAACATTGTGTTAATGCAACTGTTAAACAGCTGTGGTTGTAATGAAATTGTAGGTACATCGTGTTAATGTAACTGTTGCACAAGCATGGGTTAACCAAACTGTAGTAATATTGTAATATAATTGTAGTTACGAGTACATTGTGTTAACGAAACTGTTTCATAAGTGTGGTTGTAACTAAACTGTAGTAACATCGTAGTTACATCGTGTTAATGAAACTATGACGCAGTTGTTGTAACATAAATTCAGAATTGCAGCAGTTGTAACATATATATATATATATTTTTTAATGCGTCCGACTCTGGGCATAGGCTTCACAGCCCGCTATCAAGGCCCAGCAGTCCTCCTACGTACCATACACCTCTACATATCACTACTTCGGCGCTAACACCCACCGTCCATATTGAATACATGCTAGGGCTGTCTACATATTGGACTGGTGTATTGGTATTAGTGGGGGTAGTTTTACGACATGTCGGCAGGTCTTGTGGTAGATCATTAAAGCCTGATTTAACGATTTCAAATCCTTAAATTGTTCCCTGACCCAGCGGGGATTTGAACCTGGGTCCATTAGGACTGCATGCCACCTCTCTACCGGTTGAGCCACTTCCAGTAATGCTTTTGTTTGTAGTTACATAACTGTAGCAATTGTAACACAATTGCAGGAATCATAAGTGTAGTCATTGTTGCTATATAACTGATACATATGTATATAATTAGTAGAATAACAGGAATACAGTGACAAGTCTACAGCAGTCAATCGTATCATGAATCAACCATATATGATATACTTGCTGTCTATTAATGTGAGACACCATAGGCGTATTAGCTGAGTTATGCTGCACAGTTTATATTTAAATGATAGTATACGTAACCCCATATATTGTTATTTTTATATAAAATCAAATAAATAATATTTACAGTATATACAGTGTTCACTTACTTTCGTTTGTACCACGCATCACTTGATACTATAGTCCTCCAGAGGTTGTGAAGTCAACTTGATATATTTGCTCATTTTTAAATATTCATCTTTATGTATATGTTGTAAGTACTCATGTATGTCGTTGAGTATAGCATACTGTTGTGAGGTCCATTTGTGTTGGGCATTTTCACTTGATTTTCCTTGTAACTGTAATATGAAGGGTATGTGTGTACGTATATATTAATTCTCTGATTGTACTTGATTTTCGTATGTATGTATTATATGTTGATGTAAGGATATATATTGTCCATCACTGTGTATATGTAAGGTTGTGTATAAATGAAGTAGCACTAAAAAACAAATTGAGTAAATGTTCAACTCACTGATAATAATTGTAGTAGTGATGATGATAGTGATATTGGCTGAAGTGTGTTGGTAGGGTTTAGTTGCGGTAGGTCAGGGTCCTGGTCATCACTGTGGGGTAGGCAGACAGGCAGGTGCAGGCAGGTGCAGATGGCAGGCTGGTGTTGTCAGGCATTTGGACTGACTGACGTGTTATGATGCTCTTAGCAAATGATGACACTGCTGAGTTGCTGCCTCACTCTGGTAGTTGTGGTGGAGAAGATGGTGGTGGTGGGGAAGAGTGGTGGCGGTCATGGTGGAGGGTGGTGGAGGGTCAAGGAGGGAGGAATGGAGGTCAGATGTGTTGATACTATGCTGGGTCAACACTATTAGCATGGTACAGATGCACTTCCTCCATTCTCACTTTGCTTGTTGTTGCTTGTCGTTTCTCACTTGGTTTGTAGTTTTATTCTCACTGTATTCACTTGTAGTTTGATTGATGATTATTGCTTATAGAGCAGTCGTAGATTGTTTTGATCGTAATTTGTTCATTGATTTGTAGATTGAGACGTTAATTGGCTTCGTTCACCGTTGTTGTTTACCTTTGTAGCGGTTCAGAAGAGTCGTCTGCTGCGAATAAACTCGTTAGGCGTGGTTTGTTTGTAGTTCGTTTTACCATTATCACTAATATCGATGAACGTAGTTTATCGTAGTTTACTGTTGTTCACTGCTGTCACCAATATCGATGAACGTAGCCGAGGGGTTTGATTAGATGGAGAGATTGTAGGTTTATCATAGATTAATGGCTTCCTTTCTACCACCAGTGGAGTGTAATGTGTGCCACTGCTTATTCGAATGGTGCATTGTCGAGTAGAGTAAATAGGTAGGTCTCTCTTTCTCACTCTCCCCCTTTGTTTACCGTAAGTGAGGTGAGTTACAGAGCACTCTTGGGTTACAGAGTTTATTGTACAGTTATACTGAATGTGACTGACGCATGACGGCAAACCTCCTAGCTGACCGTATCTCCTGCCTTCTGCCCTCAATTGTCAATTGTATTCTCGGGCTCACTGCCTGGTTCTCTCTCTGGCTCTCTAACCCTCCTACATGTGATTTCGGATTCATATCCACCTCAAGTTTTTGGCTAAGTGTGTGAGCGTACGTATGTGCGTGAGTGTGTGTCGGTCATGCTTCCGGCCCCTGATCAGAGGTGTTTGGCATTCTTGATTAGTCTAGGCTAGGGGATCTGTAGTTGTCTCTTCCTGGAGGACTTCAGACGTAACTACCTGTTTTACATAATATGTTACCTATAGCTATATAGTTACATACCGTAGTTACATACAGTATTGTGTAATAACATATTATGACTACATTTGTGTTCTGTTCTACAGAAGTATAAATTTGTCACTATCCATAACTCTACCAACTTGGAGTCATTGACACTGGCACATTCAGTAACACAAGTAAAGGATTCCAATGGTGGTTAAAAAAAAAAAAAAGACTATCTAGAAGGTTAG
>JAGKTI010003718.1:28571-55291 GCA_018397915.1 Birgus latro
CAGCCTTGCTAAAGGCGGGCGATAACAAGCGGTCCTATTAAGATCAAAAATCAGTTATGAATAAGGTTGCAGCCTTTATTTTTCGCTTGCCTAGTTGCACTTTCCATCACACGATGCTTCATTATCCAGCACTCCATCACTCAGCACTCTCCATCACTCATCCTCTTCCATCTCTCACTGCTCTTAAGCATTCATCACTCTTCATCACTCATCGCTCTCCATCACCCACCATTCTTCATCACTCACTCACCACTCTCCATCTACTCCATCCTCCTATTATCCCACGTTACTTCCATCACTCACCGTTTCCATTCCTGTTCATCACTTACTCGTCGTTACTCACCACTCTCCACCCGCTATTTAATCCTTCACCATTCGTCCTTCAAGCCACCACCACGCATTAATTTTCACTATTCATCACCTAATATTTCTCCGTTCCTCATTATTCACCACGTACAGTTCATCATTCACCACTCCCCATTATATATTACTCACTACTCTCCAACTAGTGTTATTAATTATTACCATTTGCCTTCCTCTCCTCTGCTCACTGCTCATCACTCACTAATTGCTATATATACTGCATACTCTCCATCACCCACCCAACCCACCACCGACCTGACTCACTCACTCCCAACACCCATTTAAACTACCTCCCTCCCTCAGCCACCAACCTTAACTCCCACCCGTCCTCAATTACTCACCTATCCCACTACCCACCTAACTCATCATCTACCTAACTCACCACACCATTATCCCATCATCTACCTGTTCTACCATCCACCTAATCAACCATTCACCTAACCCACCACAAACATAACCACACACCCACCTCACGTACCATCCCTATAACCCATCATCCACCTAACCTACGATTCAGTTCCACTGCCACCCACCTAACCCACCACCCACACAACCTACCAGGCCAGGACGCGCTCACATCACGTACGTGGCGACAGATCATCTCATGGTTGGCTTGTTTCTTAATCCGTGTTGAAATCACAAATATCATTTTTTTTTTTAAATTCTCTCTTCTTGATGGGTAGCTTTATCCTGCGTGGTAGATGGGGGCGCTCACCATCCACTTACTCGATGTAGTGCTGCTCTCGGGTGTCTGCCCTTCCTTCTCCTCCTTCTTTCCTTCCTCTTCTGTCTTTCTTTACCTTATTCTTTCCTTATCTTTCTGCCTACGGGTGACTTTATTACACTCCCTCTTCCGTCTTCCTTTCGTCCATTCTTTCCTCTTCCTTCTGGCTATGGATGACTCTACACTGAGTGACAAGGCAAACGGTTTCCTGTACACCAGGAAACCATTTACTACGCTGGGTGGTAATCTTATAACTAAATTATGGCGCCTGGTGGTTTAGTGGGTGATTATGGCGCTCTAGTCCGATTGAGCCAGTGAAGGTTTATATCCAAGGGATGGTAGGGGTTTATTGCTCATGTTATACCACTCAGGGATGAGTGAGGCTGGTCACTCTCAACTTAAATGTCATGACCAACTTGCCTAGGCCCGGGCTCCTACGCTTCTCATGGGGCAACGTAGGATTGGATGATGGATGGATGGATGGATGGGAGTTTCGTATTGCCCTCCATCTTTCTGTCCATTTTCTGACGCCGCATCCTGTGAGGTGTAGCCTTGAAAAATGAACCTCCAGGTGTTATTGTTCCTCCTCAGCAATAACCCCTCATCTATCCCACTATGTGCCACCACTACACTGTATATTCATGCATCTATTTATCTCCATCCCATTCTCGGTCTGTCGTCATCCTCACTCGCTTAAACTTTCTTAGGCAATGTCTTACACACAACATACACTGTCTCTTATGCTAAATACTGCTCCTAAATACTGCTCCTGTTGCTAAGTACTATTACTCGAACTTAACCCCAAACAGTTTTTCTTCAGCTTACGATCTCTAGTACTGATATTAATAAAGACTGTATCTGATGCTTCTAGTTCCGAAAATATCTCTTAAGTAAAATAAACTTTTCTGGAGATACAGTAATAAGTATACAATAAAAACACCCTTGGGTTTATGGGGCTTATGTAGAGCCTCATGGTGAGTACAGTAATGCTGTTCACGACATTTTTGAAGGATCCTCAAACCTTTCTACGTAGAATCAACATATATCGCGCTTAAAACAGATAAATACCGCGTGAAAATAGCACTGATATAAAATCAAGCACTTACTGAACAAATTTATGTTTCTGTTCAGCCGGAAATAAGTAGAATAAGCAATTTCTCAAACACTGTCAACAGATGGATCCTGTTTGCTACTGAAATTTCCTTATTCACGGCTACGTCGAAGCATGTCACCGTTCAACAAATACTTGATATTGTGTTAAAGCGGTTTCTGACGATATTTTTCTTTTAATAGCGATATGTGCTAATATTACGAAAATTATTATTTCTGATATTTTTAACTTCTTTGTGGCACAAAACTCGTATGTGTCCAATTCGCTGACGTATGATAAATTTTTCTTTTTTTCTCTCTTTTCTTTTTTCTTTCATTTTTGAGTTGCCACCAGATAATTTTACTCTACTTAAGAAAAGTGTCTAGTCTTGAGGGAATTAATGAGGAATACACATGTCTTCGCCAGTCCGAAAACTCTCTCCTCAGCTAAATAAAACAACCTTGAGACACCAAGACTAAATAGAAAATGCTTCCTCCGACTTAAGGGTTTAAGTTAACATCTTCCCTACGAGGACTTTAATTTCTAATTCAGTCCTGTCACCTCCAGTTAGGTCTGTATAGCTTGGGAGACATCTGATTGTCAAAAGGTATTAAAAATAATCCATTAACTCCTCGGTTGTGTGGCCAACCCTTACGGGATTAAGGCGTCTGGCAATAGATAGATAGACATTAAATTCTTAAGTATCAAAACTTTTTTTTTTCCTATACTGGATGCATCTTGGTGCGACCAGACAATCTGACGCATCTTGGAAAGGATTTATCATAGCCAAGAAGTTATCTTGCTACTTACAGGTGATATCAATCACATTAGAAGAAACCTCTCTTTGTAAAATTGTGAGAGAGCCACCAATAACTCTTTTGGCGGAGAAGGACGCCTTTCCGTTGTGACGCTGATATAGCCAGGCGGATCTGACGCTGATATAGCCAGGCAGATCTGATGCTGACATAGCCAGGTGGATCTGACGTTGATATAGCCTGGCGGATCTGATGCTGACATAGTCAGGTGGATCTGACGCTGATATAGCCAGGCGGATCCGACGCTGATATAGCCAGGTGGATCTGACGCTGATATAGCCTGGCGCATCTGACGCTGATGTAGCCAGGCGGATCTGACGCTGATGTAGCCAGGCGGATCTGACGCTGATATAGCCTGGCGGATCTGCTGCCCGGCTACATGAACGTCCTCTGCAGGGAGGACGTTGGGCAGCAGGAGTAGGCGACTTCATCCTGCAATTTGCTAGGATCCCATTCATATGAGTCAGGGGTTACAGCAACAATCCCCAGATAGATTTACCTAGTCAGCTTAAGAGAGACAACTCACAATGAAGGTGCTACATGGGATTGGTCTGGAGGTAGCACGTAACACTTCAAAACAGTCATTCACTACAATAGATCTCCTAAAGCTAACTACATTCCTCCAGTCGTGGAAAGAACAAAATGTAACAAGAAATTAGGCCAAAAAGGATTGTGGAGGCTGCTTCTAACCCTATCACTACTTTAGGTCTTCCTAAGCTGGATAGATATAGTAACACAAGATTTCACGGTACTGAAGGCGTTATAATGCCTAGAAGTATTATGTTGCTATATTAATTGCCGCTGTATTATGCTGTTACTGTGATGCGTTATGCTGTGTTATGCTTTGTGGTGTGTAGTGTTGTGGTATGTTGAGTAATGTGATTTAATATTAATTTTACTTTATGTACTCTTTTATGTTAAGATTTATGTTGTATGTTATGCTGTGTGTTACGCTATATGTTATAATGTGGTATGGCCTATGATGTACTACGATTTATCTTATGATGTTTTATGATGCATTATGATGGTATGGTGTTGTTCTGATGTTGTGTCATGACGTGTTACTGATACGCTCTCCTGTGATGTTTGTTGTGCTATACTGTGTTATGATGCTTTGTTACGATGTTATGGCGTGATGATGTGTTCTGATGTGTTTTACTGTGGCATGGCGTCGATTTCATGATATGTTTTGAAATACTGTGATGAAAAAATGATGTGATATTATATGTTATGATGTTATTATGTGCTGTGTTGTCTCGTGATGTCGATATGGCGTGTCATAGTATCGTGTTTTGAGGTGCTGTGGTGTGTTATTGTGCTATGATATGCTAGGTGTGTTGAAAATTAAACATTTGCTGTGTTATGCTATGGTGTTGCATTACGATGTTTTATGGTGTTTATAATGATCTGATGTGTTTTGATGTGTTTGTCCTGTTGTGTTAGGATGTTGTATTATGATATGGTATTGTGTTGTGCTGTGATGTGCAGTGTCGTGTTAAGGTGGGCTATAGTGTGTCGTATTTGAGACTGTGTTATATTGATGTTGCATGATTTGATTATGATGTACTGTGGGATTTGATTGTTAGGTGTTAAGGTGTGCTATGGTGTGTCAGGTGTTGAGATGTGCTGTGATGCGTTATGTTGGGGTGTGTTTTGATGCTTTGTCGTTATGCTGTGTCCAAATCCTGTGCCCTTTATGATGCTGGTTTATGTTACAGTGTTGCATCACGTTGCTGCTTTACGCTCTGGCATCACGTTGCTGTGTTGGGATGTGATGCCTCTTCACAATATCCATTCCAATATGAGAGCTCTTTCCTAAGCTGAATAAAGTTGTCTGGCAAAAATAGAACACTAACAGCCTTATACTGTCGTAGTTAGTGGACTGCTCTAAACTTTTTATCATGAGACGGTTCCCTTAAGCTGAATGCAGTCATTTGGCTGTAGCAATGATAATAATAATAATAATAATAATAATAATAATAATAATAATAATAATAATAATAATAATAATAATAGTAATAATAATAATAATAATAATAATAAAAGGTGTCATTGAACTGTAAAGGTTGATAGTGTATTTTCTAACCCTTACTACACAAGGCTTCTCCTAGGTTGAATACACTCGTTTGCGGGTTGCAAGAATTTTGAAGCGGTTTGTTGTCTATGCTTTTCTGGCATGGTTATAATTATCAGCATTATTAGCTGTAACCCCAGACTCATTTGAATACTAACCCTCTGTACTGCAAGGTGAAACTGCCTTTCTTCTGCAGTCCACCATCCTCCTTTCTGGAAGTTGAGGGGCGGTGGAGCTAATCGGTTGTACTGGCCCTATTGAGAGAAGGTATCACTCCTAAGCACCTAGCAAGGAGTAGATCTATTGTAATGTCAGGTAATACCCACCCATTCATCTCCCCTTCGTGGTAGGGCGGACAGCGGGAAGTCAAGCACCAACGCAAGAAATTACAGAAAAAACTCGGGAATGAGTAGTTCCTGGTCATAAAACTTCACTCTAAATTTATCTGGAAATGAATAATATGATGATGGCTCTGAAATAATTGCCGGGTGGGGTTGAGGTGGCGGTGGGTGGGCGGGGTGGGATTTGGCCACCCACTTGCTAACCGACCTACCTTACCTGACCGTACAACCCTACCTTCACAATTTACCCACTGGCACCACTCGATTACACTCCACTACTACAAACCTCCACTACGAGTTATCTCTCTGCTATGGACACCTAGGCTCACCCACCACTGTAATACATCCACTCATCTTAACCTACTTATTTACCCTTCCGAGGAGCACCCACCTTTCAGTACCACCTCTGCATAACCCTGCTGCGGACTGGACAGTAAACAACAACTCACTCTCACCATCACAATTTCAATGACTCACCGCAACACTGGGTCATCAATACCAAAAGCACTCAACACTCACCACACAACACTATACCTATCATAACCAATCTATGAATACAAAGCGAATTTTTAGCTTCTGCAATGCAATGGGGAATTTTTTTCTTCGTATCTCCTGGCGATCTTTAGTTCAGCTCTGGAGAGACTTTTTGCGTTAAAGGGTTTAAATATGGTCATAGCAAACGTCTCCGTGGATGAACGTCTCCTAAACTTAAAAAAAAAAAATCTAATGAAAATTAAAACAATATGAAAAAGACGTTCTTGGGCTGAAGGGGTTAATCACCTTTCCTTTGTTCACTTACTTACCTGTCTCTGCACCAAGTATTCCCTAAGAGCGGGAACATACAGTACTTGTCGGAAACATGTGACCGACAAGAGGAACTATAGAAAGGTGTCCTGTGCAAGGTTCAAGCTCTATGTATAGCAACACCAACTCTGCTCTTCGTTTCCTCTTGTCAGTCTCATGTATTGGAAAGTGCGGCAACGTCCTGACATTCTCCCGCATCTCATAGTCAGTCCTCCAAACCCCAACTGAGTCTTCTTTCGTTATCTTCTAGCCTCAAGCGCTTTCTCAGTTTCCTTACCACCACCCCTCCACAACCCACTTCATTTTCAACTTCTACCTCAGGACTGAACGCTACCTTCACACACCACCATAACTCACCTGTTCTCTGCCTGCATATGTTTGTGTGACTGTATGTGGAAGCTTAAAAATGTGAATATTTTTTCTTTTCTGATGTTATATGCACCAAATATTACTGACTACATCCAGTATATGGAAGGACAAGAGAAGGCAGGTAACAGAAAATGGGTGAACAGCTGGAAGGGAAGGAGAGGGTTCTAGGCAAAGGGAAGTGGACTGAAATTAAGAGGCAGAGAAGCCTGAATGATACTAGTGCTGGCATATGTTTGCGACTAGTGACCACAAAGAACGTACGAGATGTGCAGGGGGAAGCTGGGTGTGTCAGACAGGGACAAAAACTAGAGGAAAGGCAACGACGGAAAAGCAACCATATTCATAAATCCGAGAAAGGGACTACACCCACCCATCCAACCTTTCCATTGTGAAATAGGTTCGAGTATTTGTATTATACGGCAAAATTTGAAATTACCGAATGGTGATATCGAAATGGACTCTAATACGCGCTTTTAAGATTCAATCAGAGATATATCTGCGAATGGGAATACTGTGTAAAAGGATAAGTGTTTGGTGTGTCCTGTCATTCGTGCCAGCCTCTATACATATCAATATAGCGACTGTAATCAGATACAAGGGTTACTGAATGCAAGGTTAGAGGATGGTTTACATTGGTCATTTACATTCACTTGAAGGTAAATATTTCCCTTAGGCGAAAAGAGTCCTCCGGTGTTATCTAGAAGACACTACATACGTGTTAGCGGAGCATTTTGCTTCATGGAGTTAAGAAAGTAATGGACTCCTATTAGTCAGCCAGTCACTTGGTCATTAGTGATTCAACCGGCTGATAAGTCAGGCAATAGGCAACGGACAGTACTGTGCTTTCGGATTTTTGACGGAGTTTAAAGCAGAACTAAACTGACTACATTCACAGGCTTCTGTGACTCACTCCCAGCTGAATATAATCATCTGGGCGCAGCTGGAATAGGCTACAAGAATTGCCTTGACCGTGAAGGGATAAGGAGTACAGGTATTAACACTCTCAGGTACCTACGCTCAATGTCAGCTGAATAAAACTGCCTGGCGTAAGCTGAAAATAATACCGATATTCTCCGAACCATGACAGGATTAGCAATTGTGTTATGAATATATAGGAAAATAGAAAGAACCGAGAGGGTGAGGATATAATAGAACAGCAAGAGAGAGGATGGCATGGGTGTGGAGAGACAGCACAAAAATTATTCATTGGCATTACACCAATGAAAAAAAAAATATTCTGACGAAGAGACGTTGACAAAGTAGGTGAAAAAATATAAACATTCATCACTCTCTTACACAAACTCTGCCTGCATCATCCAGCTCACCTTACCTCACCCAACCCTTCCCGCCTCACCCAACCACTCCTGTCATATCTCAACGCTTCCTGCCTTATCTCAACCCTTCCTGCCTCACCCAACCCTCACTGCCTCACCCAACCCTCCCTGTCTCACCCAACCCTCCCTGTCTCACCCAATCCTCCCTCCCTCACCCATCCCTCTGTTCACCCAACCCTCACTGCCTGACCCAGCCCTACCTCCCCTAACACAACCCTCCACGCCTCACACCAATATTTTCTGCCTAACCCAAGCCTCCCTGCCTCACCCAACCCACTCTATCTTACCCCATCTCTCCCTGCTTCACCCCAACCCTCCCTGTCTGACCCCAGCTCTTCTTGCCTCATCCAGCCCTCTCTGCTAACCCCAACCCCCCTGCCTCAACCCAACTCTCTCTGCCTTATCCTAAACCTCCTGCCTCACCCTAACCTTCCTGCCTCATCCCAATCCTTTCTGTCTCACCCCAATTCTTACTGCCTTACTCCAATCCTTCTTGCATCACCCAGCTGTTCCCGCCTCACCCCAACCAATTTTGCCTAACCACAACTCTTCCTGTCTCACCTCAACCCTTCCTGCCTAACCCCACCCCTCCCTACCTCACCCTAACCCTCTCTGCCTCACCTCGGCCCTTCCTGCCTCATCCCAACCCCTCCCTACCTCACCCAACCCCTTCCTGCCTCATCTCAACTTTCCTGTTCACCCCAACACATCCTGCCTCACCTCAACCCTTCCTGTCTGACTCCAACCCTTCCTGCCTCACCCCAAGCCTTCCTGTCTCATTTTAATCCTCACTGTCACACCCAAACACCTCCTGCTTCACCCCAACCCCCAACCCCCCAGGCTCATATCAAGCCACTCTGTCTTACCGCAACCCTCCGTGTCTCACTCCTTCACTGCCTCACCCTGCTAACCCTGCCTACTTCACTTCAACCCTCATTGCCTCATTCTTGCTTTCCCTGCCTCACCCCAACATTTCCTGCCTCAATCTCAACATTTTCTGCCTCACCCGAACCCATCCTGCCTCACCCCAACCTCCCCCGCCTCACCCTAGCCCATCCTGCCCCACCCCTACCCTCCCCGTCTCACCTCACCAGCTCTTAATCCAGCTCGACGTATTAATCCAGGACCGTACTAATAGGATAATTAAAACTCCCCCCACTGATATGCGGCCACGCGGAAATGGTAACCCCTCCCCCTTAAAAAAAAAAAAAAAAAAGAAAAAAAAAGACCGTGAGGAACCCTGGCGATAAGGAGTTAATTACTTCATTATCATCGGCACCGGGCAGAGACCTACCGAGAGACCGAGGCCGACTTTATTTCGTAACGGGAAGTAACGCTGAAACGCCACCAGGAAAAAGACCCCTGACGCGACAAGGAAAACTGTACCTCTGCGGCCACATCAGGGCGGGTTAGGGAACAGAAATAGTCGCCGCTGCGGTCGTGTTCTCAGAGAGGAAGCTCGGCTCATGGGCGAACCTGAATGACTGTGACGGATGGGAATAGTTCGGGTTTATCAGCACCTCTTGGCCTTGTCAGTGGCTCATCTCTCTGGCCGCTATCCCCACGGCCAGCCCCAAGCCAAGGTCAGGTCCAGGATCCTTAGGGGAATTTTCTCTTTCAGAATTTCAGGGTAATTATAGACACTAACATAAATCATGTGTAAAATAATGCCACTACTTAAGAATTTCAGAGTAATTACAGACACTGGCATAAATCTTGTAAACTGTAATGTTATTGCCTGTGGATTTCTGGATAATTATTGACTCTGACATAAATCATGTGTAAAATAAACTACTCTTATGAATTTCATATTAATTATTGATACCAACAGAAATTCTGTGTAAGACAACGCCACTGACTGTGTATTTCAGAGTATTTATAGATACTGACATATATCCTGTCAAGAGTAACAGTGTATGGATATATGACACTACATCTGGATAATCCCGGTTTTTGAGTCTGACCTGTTAGTTTATGGTGAGAACACTCCTATATTAAAGTTATTCAGTCATTACCTCCTAGTACCTGCAAGAACGATCCTCCATATAATAAATTAAAGGAAACCCCCAAGGTCCTGAATAGAGACGATCCACATGCATATTCTAGTATTTCGCTTTTGCAGTAGAGGAGAGGCAACCACAGAAACTGAATTTCATTGTGCTACATAAATATATCAGAGCTGTGATCTTCAATGTTTACATCTCCCATTACAAACAGAAACACGAGAGCGTATGCACTTTTGACACCCCCATTGAAGTACCAGAACATTTACGAACCACATAAGGGTTTCTCTGACCCACTTTAACGTTTCAGTTTCGCTACGGTAATCACAGCAAAGAATAAAGCACCACCAGGCTATCATTTTCACTTCTGCCTGCTTACATTAGAATGCAAATCAGTTTTTTCCCCAACCCAGACTCATTACACAACGTTCAGGTCCGAGTGTAATTTCCCTTACCTCTGAGCAAATTACAGACATTACAGCACATTTATACAACCTCTTCTTACTGCCCTGTAAAGATCGCGAGAGCACTTACACATAACATTAACGACACGCAATTGTATACATGCATTAAAGACACGGCATAATTATAAACTCGTAATTTTCTTTCTTCTCCTCGCCGACAGAAACCAGTAGGAAAGTTTTTTTTAGCCCCGGCGCTGAGGGGGATTCGATCATAGATATGCAAATTCGTGGGTACCTTGTTCACCTTAGCTTCGCCTTTTTTTTTTTTTTTTCTCTCTGGTTGCTCTCTGCATTTGTGGTCAACTGGGTATCTGTCATCTATTCTTGGTGTTAATTACATCACAAACCAGTTAATACCTTGATTCTAATTACGCATTCATTGTAGCTTACTTCTACCCTCAGACGATCATTTTCAGAGCTTAAGAATTTTTTTGAACTGGAAGAGTTAGATACAGCTTTCATCAGCACGCTCAGTACTAGTGTTGAATGAAATCGTTGAATATTATATGAAACCATCCAGTGGTAGTGTAATTGTCCTTTTCAACCCGATGACTTTTCAGATTGGAGGTGTTGCAGTGCCGGCCTCATTGACTCCTTCATTTCTAGGATGCTCTCTTAATCTAAATAAAATCCCCTAGAGAAAGCAAGAAACTAGAAAATGCATCATCGGAGTGAAGAGGTTAAAAACACACACCATCGGGCTGAATGTGTGAAAGACTGCAGGATATTCTGGTTGTGGGAAAGCTTGTGTCAGAAATCGCCAGCACATCCACTCAGGAGTAATGAAGCCTGAGGGTAATCACGGAGGCGGGCACGACCATCATCAGAAAACTGCCGGATACTTCAGGAGGGTTGAACAACGTGCTTAACCCCTCCAAACATTAACGTATTAGTTACTTTATTCTAGGTACACGGAGACAATTGTTTTCAACATACGGGAGATTTATCGTACGAAAAGGAGTAGTGAAAATTGTATCTAACCCCTCTTGCTAGAAAAGTCTCCCTTAAGCCAAAGAAAATCGTCCGAAGGCAGGAAGGATATAATCTAAAGAATACGTCATCGGAGTGAAAATTGTAATATGTGGGAGAGGTCTCCTATGGATATAGGAAAGACAGTTTTCTATATATAAAAATATTACACAACGAATTATATCACACCCATGGTTAATACATTTTTGAGACGTTATGTAGCTTTTGTTCATTTGTCTTTGTTTCATGCATTTTGAGAGCGTGTTGTTGCTCCTGAGCTTCTGCACTAAGGCTAACAAGATGATTGACGACAATTTTCCTCTCAAAATTAGGATTTGTTTTTGCAGGCAGAGCAACAGACTTGGGAAGATTCTTCACTCTCGTTCCCTTGCCCTTCCTGCAAAAAACAATATTAATTACGACTGAGGACTGATCGTAAATTTGTTTGTGTCTCGGTCATTTCATTATGCCATGCTCTACTTTACTCATCCACACCCTACATGAAAAGAAAAAGGAAAATCAGGTTTTAGTTCCTCTCACTGCCTCTCCTTTATCTTACTGCCTTACTGCCTCCCCGGTACCTCAGCCTCTTGCCTTTCGCATCTTACAAGCAGACCGCTCTCTGCTTCTCTCACTCATCCATAACCTTTTTCGAACCCTTCCCTCACCACACTTTGCATCTCTCTTTATCCTCTTTGGTCTGTTGAAGCATTTTACTTTATTTTATTGTTTCTCTTACAAGACAGTCACAATCTGAGTAGGAGAGAGTTTCGGGATTACAGGGCTTAGATGTAGCCTTCACTAACCTCTTCTTAGGAGGAATAAGATTGTCTAGATTTAGGAAGGAATATTTCATCGTAGCGAAGGGGTAAAGTATATCTCATTCACTGCCCACCTCGCCAGAGTCTTCACTACAGTACCCTCAGTTACTTCACCCATATACTTGTCACACATCCCAACCACTTCAGTACGGTGCATCGTTAAAAACGGTTTCCACTAGCTTCTCTTCGACAATATGTTTAATATTTTTTATGTAACCGTCAGCAGAGATCAGTGGGAATGAGTTGATTTTTAGCCCAGCTACCTTACCCTCATATCCCTGACCAGTCGGACCATATCGTCAGCTTTGGAGGCTTCCCAGTACCTCTTCCTTATCAGCACATGTCTGTATATGACACTTTATTATTGTCATGAGTGTTACTTATGCTATCTACATCCACACAAAGAGCGCATGGTACCCAACAGCTGAGCGAGGTGCAAAATCAGTCGCCCACCACTTCACCGATTTTTTTTTTTGGTGCTCGTACCTCACCGCACCCCTATCCTCATCTCTTCATTACCACACCTCACCCGACATCTCATCACCACCTCACATTCTCCTGCACCGATACACTAACTTACCCACTTCCGCCTGAAAACGCTTTCTTTTTATTTTAGCCTACTCTTTTATTGAGCTTAAGATGAAATTTTTATAGTTGAGGGGTGAGAAACAGCCTTCAATTACCTCATCAGTGGTACGCAGTTCTCCTAAGCTGAATAAAATTTTCTTGTAACAGTGAGAATAATCTGTAATAAGACATCATCGTCTGAAGGGATTAATCATCAGTGACGTTATCATGCACATATCACTTCCCATCCCATCAATCAGTAGGCCATGTTTCATCTTATCATCCTCATCTTCGTACCTATGAATTATGTGAAGCAGAATATTATCGTTCGGTAGTAGTCAGCGTGCACCCGAAGGTCGTTTGGTGGTAGTCAGAAAAAAGAAAAAATAGTCTAGTGTACTTCAGAATTAGGTAAAAATGTTCTTGTGGTAGCCAAGGTAAAATATGAAGGTTTGCGCACAGAATAAGACGGATCCAACATCCAAATTAATGCTAGTTAGTTCAAGATAGAAAGTATCTGACCGTAGTTAGAGTAAAATATAATATTCTGATGTGGTCAGGTTATAACGCAATAATCTTGTTGTACTCAGAGAAGTCGAAATATAAATCGTTTGGTGTTAGCATAAAATCTGAAATTCGTCATTGGAGTGAAGGAGTTGCTTAGTATTATGTTACAAATCGCATCACACCATCATCCAGCGCAAACATTCATCACCACTTTCACCACCAACCGCCAACACATGATCACAACCAAACTACCCACACGTCAGCCCTTATCTTACCACAATTCATCACTCTCACCACAACAAATCTCATCACTAAAGCCACACTTCACCATTATTTTAAGTATCTCTCACCACCACGTACTTTAGCACTATTTTATCATTTACCACACCATTTTCAACCCCCCACACCACACTACGCCGCAGATTATCATTTTCACTTACTCTTCACAGATGTACTTCACCACTCCTCCCACCACACCACACCACACCACACAACACAACTCCTCAGCTTGCCATCAGTTTCACCATTTCCTCACCAACTTACACTCTCACATCCCATCACTCACCACAGCACATCACGCTACACCACCACCGCCTACATCGCGACCGTAAACACTGAGAACTGCATATCATAATCATATTCAACAGCTTACTGCATCACTCACCAAAGAACATCACACCACAGCACAGAACGCCTCACCATCATCCCTCTCGCTACCATCACACTTCATCACAACTTCCATCCTTCCTCACCACCCATTCGGCATCATATCCCTTCACTCACAACGGCACAACATACATCACACTGCATTATCACCCTCCATCATCCACATCGTTACTACACTTCATCACAATTTTCACCATTTCTTCATCACCTTAATTAGCACCATATCCCGTCAATTACTTCACCAAATCACACCATACCACATCTCACCTCATCATCATCTCCCACATCGCACCAGCACTTCACCATTTATATCATCTTTGCATCAAGTTATCCAGCACCATATCTCATCACTAGCTACACCATACCACACCTCACCATTACATTTCTCACACTGCTACAACGCTTCAATATTATCACCATCTCTTTATCAGCCGAGAATTGTTACTCTCAAAGCAACGCATGGCACATCGCAGCACTGCACAGCACCTCAAGCCTCACCACAGACCACCACACCGCCGCACACCACCATGAGCACAGAACAGCGCAGCACAGCCCACCACATCCGACCCACCTCACCACACACCTCCGCTCCGCATCATAATACAACATAGCACACCACCTCATAGTACAACACGGCACAGAAGAGAACAGCACTCCACACCATAGCACACCGCATACCACACCATGACACAGCCCAGCAAAGAACACACCACAGCACATCACACCACGACACAGCACAGCATACCACAGCATAGCACAGAATACCGCAACACAATACACCATAGGAAAGCACACCCCACCATAACACAGCACAGCACCCCCACCACACCACACAGCACACCACAGCACAGCACAGCACAGCACAAAGTAGCACAGTACATCCCCCCTTCACCACCCACGTCGCTGCCACCCAGGTCCTCCCCATATGCAAATACTCCAGGAACTGTAGCGAGTCCCATCCCCTCTTCACTCATATTAATTTCCTCTCATATGTCAACGTAATTACTTGGCCCTGGGCTCGTACAACAAGAGCATCAATCACCCCACAACGCAAAAATGTTAAAAAAAAGGACAAAAAAAGAAGTGTTGGAAGAGAGATGGATAGCGTTCCTTCAGTTTCCATCACCATTAGCCTTGTTTGTGAGTTCTGATTATGATGTTAGAATGATCCTCACAGCCTTCCAAACGCAGGGCGATGTTTCAATCATGTGGGCGAGACGAATGGAGAGGGGGCCTGGATGCCATGGGGTTGGTATGGTGAGATGGTGTGTCGGGCTGGGGTGTGGTGTGGTAGGGGGGGGATATTTGGTATGGCGGGAGGTGGTATAGTGGTATGGTGTGCGTAGCTGGATGAGGTAGTGAATGGTAGGGTGGAAGGTGGTATGATGTGGTGGGCTGGATGGGGTACTGAATGGTAAGGAAGGTGTGAATGGAATGGTGCCTTGGTGTGACGAGATGATTGGTCCGTGAATGGTATAGAAGGTGAAGGTGGTATGGTAGGCTGGGGTGGTATGATTTTATGGTGCGGTAAGGTGGTATGATGGAATGATGGATGGTATAATTGACTGGGGTGGTATGGTGTGGTGGAGTGGTGAAGTGTGGTAGGGTATTACTGTGTGGTAGGGTGGTGGTTGGTTTTGTAGATGAGGATGGTAGAGCCAGTATTGAAGGATGGTGTGATGTTAGTAGGTGGAGTGGTGTGGTGGTGTGATGGGATGTGGTAGCTTGGTATGGTGAGATGACGTTAGCAGGAGGTATGGTGTGATATGATGGATGGTGTGGTGTGTTTGTGTGTAGGTAGTGGTCTAGGCTAGTTGGAGGTGTGATGGGTGGGTGTTAATGGCTTGTGCGGTGATATGGTGTTAGCGGGAGGTGTGGTGTAGGTGAGTGGTGTGATAGGATGGTGCGGTATGGTGGGGTAGCCTGGTGTGGTGAAGTAAGTGTTGTGGTAGAGTGGTGTTAGTGAGTAGTCTGACGGTGTGGTGTTAGTGGATGATGTACGGTGTGGTATAGTGTGGTGTGGTGGTGTTAATAGGTGATTCGGTGTGCTGGAGTTGTGTAGTGATGTGTAGTGGGGTGTAGCATGGTAGTATTGTGTGGTGGTGTGGAGTAGTTTGTTGATATGGTGTGGTGTAGTGTGTGTTGATGTGGTGTGGTGTAGTGTGGTGTGTTGATGTGGTGTGGTGTAGTGTGTTGATGTGGTGTGGTGTAGTGTGTTGATGTGTGGTGTGTTGGTGTTCGTGTGTGGTGATGGGATGGGTTGTGGTTGTGTGATGTAGTGACGTTAGGGGTGGTGTGGTGTGGTGACGTTAGCTGGTGGTGTAACATGGTGGTGTTAGTGGGTGGTGTGGTGTGGTGATGTTAGAGGGTGGTGTGGTGTGATGATGTTAGCAGGTGGTGTGGTTTCGTGGTATTAGGTGGTGGTATAGTGATGTGGTGACAGTGGGTGGTATCAGCGTGTTAGTGGAAGTGTGGTGGTTGTGACTGATATGGTGTGGCAGGGTGGTGGCACAGATTGGTATGAAATGGTAAGGTGGAGCTGTGACTTGTATGGTATGGTAGTGTGGTATCTGTAAATGTAAGGTAAAGTGCTGGTTGTGATTGATGTGGTATCGTAGTATGGTATCTATTTCGTATTGGTATGGTGTTGGTTGTGACTAGTATCGAATGGAGATGTGGTATTTGCAGCTGGTATGATAGGGTGGTATTTGTAGTGATATTTTTAGTTAATGGTAAACATACTTGAATAATCATAATGGTTGGTTGTATAGGTAGATGAATGGTAATGGGTGGTACTGTAGAGAGATGGCAGCAGGTATAACAACGCTGGAGTCGTGTGGTTGTGTGGTAGGGTGATAAGTGTGGGCGTGTTGAGAAATTTGCAATTATAGTAATCTCCACGGTAAAAATAATGGTTGAAGGAACCATGATAAATGTAATGACAGTATCCATCACGACAAGGGAAAATAATGGCAGTGGCCGTCATGGTAGGAATAATAACCCAGGATTTCCAAGGACCATTATCAATTTTGCGGCTTTAGCCACAACACCAACCTCCCATTGTCAACAGAAGACGGTGTATCTCAATCATGCGAAAAAAAAAGTGAGAGAAAAAGCTACCTACCGCACGTGTCTCTCTAATGCTTGGTGCATGATTTACTTGGATCTGATGTTTGCTTTCTATAGGTCTGATATTTGCTTTTATGGGTCTGTTGTTTGCTTTCTGAATCCGCCATGACTGTCTGATTTCCTTGAGGGTTCATTCTTCTTATGACTCGTCCAGTTGTTTACCGTATGTTTTGGGTCTGGAGTTTGCTTCCTATGGATCTGTTGTTTGCTGCCTATTGGTCTAGTATTTGCCTTCTCTGCAGGTTGCAATGAGTCTTTTGCCATCATTGCTTATTTTATTTGGGGTTCGTACTTTATTTATCTGATGTCTTGTCCAGTTACTTACATTTTGCTTGGCACTGATGTTTGCTTTTTATGAATCTCCTGTCTGTTTTCTGTGGAATCTGCTACCTTACTCATTGCCCTCATTATTTGATTTCTTGAAGATTGTTTTTCTATTTTTTTCTGTATGACGTCTCCTGTTTTCCTTTTGTACTGTTTGGTACTGGGTTGCCGTCAGCATGCCAATGATCCGTACTCTGTATGGAGTATGTCGTCTCCTTATTAACCCGTATGTTTTGCTTTTTGGATCTCTGTCCTTTGTACTCTACGTTCCTGCGGCTATTGATGATTGTCTGCTCTTTTAGTTATCATGTTTCTCTTCTTTATTTGCTCTTCTGTTTTCTGCACACATTTGCTTCATCCTGCTTTCCCACTGCATCTGATTGTTCCTCCTTCCACCATCTGCCACATACCGTCCTGTGCGCTTGATTATTTGTGTGTACCTGGACCTGTTTGTAAGTTTGTCTGTGAAATAAATGGTGTTCATGGTTGGTATGCATATCCTCTTTTTACTCTGAATGCTTTCATTAAATATGTGCTTAACTATAAGTAAGCATGTATACATACATAATATCCATTATAAGAGTAACAGTTAAGATAAACCACAACACATCATGACGATCTGCCGGAGGGATATTGGAGTGCGATCCTCACTCATGTTTGACCTCCACTCCTGGAATTTGATCGAGATTGTTTTCCAGTGTATTGCAAGGGTTGCCTTTTAACTGATAGTTTCCCAGGATTTTAATTGTGAGCTTGTGTACTAATTTATCTCTTGATATTTGTTCTGACTGTAATAACATGACTTCGCCGTGTCAATTAGGACACGTTCATGGGTAGGTCAGAGTTTGCTTAAACTTTCTAACAAACTATATACACGAACATATACCGGTATGCATTGGTTAGTCACCACTTTACTCTTCGAACTCAGCAGCAATATACAGTAAACAAGAATTAGCGTATATAACTGCAGTATTTATCTGCAGGATTTCCACAAACTTCCAGGGTGCTCTTGCTATAAGCATACATGTCGACAGTGAGCTTAAAGAACATGGTAAGAGCACCAATTATTCCCACAATGATGAATTTAATGTCCATAGGTCTACCTACTAGTAAAATTTCAGGCGGGGTACTCGAAGCATTGAAGGGCCGTGTAAAGAGACAGACAAACAGACTGACAGGAGGCAATTGAAGGTCCAGACGCTACCAATTACACTAACCGCTACTGAACTTTCTGAGAGACAACAAATGAGGAGAAATAATAGTAATGGCGACCCCGCAACACCACCGCTATTTTTCTGCTGCCAACCGTCTGTGTGCCTGCCTCTTATGCCCGTGACTGATGCTTCCGCTGCTGGGCCTCGCTAACTCACGGGCCAGGGAATACGTGCAGTGATAACGGAGGCAGAAGACGGAGTAGAAGGATCGAGTGTTATATCTGTTGATTACACGAGGATCATTAAGGCAATCTTTTTTTTTTCCGACTACTGCAACGATCACACTAACTTAATGGGCAAGACATTTGTACAGTGACAACGGAAGAAAAAGAAGAAGGAGAAGAAGAAGAAAAAAGCTGGGTTCTATTAAAAAAGACACAAGGATGATTAAGACTGACTATATATTTGTATATTTTTTTATCGGTCTTCCCCTGTAATATGACCTGCCACGTTCCCGCTGAGTCATTAAGCAAGAGACTTGGACAGAGAAAATGGGGAAAGAAGAAGGATTAGATTTTATGCCTATCGACTGCACGAGAATCATTAATTCCTTCATCACGATGGCGTCGTTTTCACTGCGGACACTCGTAGGGGTCGGGCTAAAAACGCCTAAGTCAGTGAGTGGGTCAGTGAGGTCCTATGGGATCATTCTGAAGTCTAGAGCCTACAGGACAGCTACAGTGGTCTTTTAGGACCCTCCTATAGTCCGAAGCACCCTTGTCTGGGGTCTTTTGATTTGTTTTTGCCACTTTATGGGCCAGAAGTTCAGTGGGTCCGGCAACAAACAGCCCTGCTGCTATAGGGCGCGTTCCTTATTTATTTTATTCAAGCAGTCTCCAGATTTTATTCAGTTCATGAAAGACTTTTCCAGATAATGAAGTTAATATTCAATAATGCATTCACTAACAGAGAGCTCACCTAAGCCGAACTAAGTCGTCTGGCAGCGGCAAGAGTGAAATTAATACCAAGTGTCTGGGCTGAAGATGGATGAAAACAAACATACATTTCTGGCTAATTACAATCTTCCTAGTAAAAAGGTCCACAGCACGCGCCATTACCTCCAGGTTCCCAACTGTACTGCTGCAAATGTCCAATGAAAAGCTGAGAAATCATACAATCATAATGTTTACAGTTCCAGTGAACTCTGTCAAGCCTTTTATCTTGAAGTCGTCCTTTTCGGTGTATTCCTTCTACCATGGGAAGAACTTAGTTGCTTTGCGGAGATTTTTTACAGATTTGGAGTGTCGTGGAAATTGCTTCTATCATATGACTGCGATAGTTTTCCCTAAATCGAATACTGTTTGATGGTAACATGAATGAAACAAAAAAGATATCCTTGGGTAAAGTTTTTTTTATTTTTAATGTTAGGAAGAAGGAACCAAAGGTCAGGAGCCCGCAATCTGTTCCCTCAAAGAAAAAAAAAATAATAATAATACGAGAGAGCCAAAATTCAAGATCCGATCATTTTGAGATGCCTGGACACACTGCTTTTGAAAGAAAGTGGTTACAGATCTCTCACATATCACTTCATCCCTTCCATAACGGTGATGCCTCGGTAAAAGAACACATTTTGAGGCGGAAGTCTTTACTGATTAACAGCGTTTCGCTCTACTCTATATTCCACCTGCTCTGTCTCCTCTTATACATCACATAATACGCACACACTGATGTCACATTCAAGTTTATTTTTGCATCCCCAAGACTTTTTCCCCCCCAGCTTTTGGGAGACCTCTTTGGTAAAAAGACTAATATAGGTTCTACCTCACCCCTCCAAATAGAAATATTCCAACTAAGCTTCATAACCTAGCCTGTTGAGCGCAAAAGTAAATTTAATAACCGTCACCGTATTAAAAGGGCATCTTGACAGTTTTTTATTGCCTAACATCTCCTTGACGAGAGATTTCCTTTAAGCTAAATGGAATTGTCGGACGGGAGCGAAATAAATAAAAAATATACCATCGTGCAAGAAGTTCATCCTTAACTGAGTTAAATCGTTTGGTGGCTGTCAGACTTTAATAGATATGCGTAATCTTACTGAGAGGGCTAAAGAAACTTAACCTGCACTCCCAGCTTGTTCGAAATCTGGTTCTCAATCATAATATTACTGTCCTGTTGTTCTGTTTTCCACTCCTTTCCCAGTCACACCAGATTCGCTCACCATTTATATGCAGCACCGCATCAATTACTTCTCTCTCTCTCTCTCTCTCTCTCTCTCTCACACACACACACACACACACACACACACACACACACCACCGCCACCACACCTCACTCCCCACACACCCCTCCCACTCACACCCCACACATGCTCTCAAAAATACCCCACACCCCACTAACACCTCATAAGTTATCAAAACCTCCTGCGTANCTAAAGAAACTTAACCTGCACTCCCAGCTTGTTCGAAATCTGGTTCTCAATCATAATATTACTGTCCTGTTGTTCTGTTTTCCACTCCTTTCCCAGTCACACCAGATTCGCTCACCATTTATATGCAGCACCGCATCAATTACTTCTCTCTCTCTCTCTCTCTCTCTCTCTCACACACACACACACACACACACACACACCACCGCCACCACAGCTCACTCCTTACGCACCTGTCCCATTCACTCCTCATTCATGCTCTGAAAAGTACCCAACACCTCACTAACGTCTTATAAGTTATCAAGACCTTCTGCGTAATCGATTGTTGTCTGTCTTGTTCTAGGGGAAAACTGTGGCTTGGAAAAAAAATACTGATTGTAAGTTTTATTTGGCCGTGTTTTGGTGCCGGTAAGACTGGTGGACACAGTTTCATTCTTCCCTTAGTTCCTATTCACCCAGCACTATAACTGGTGGCTTGGATATTTTTTCAGCGGTTGGGATGCGTGTTCTAGTGGAAGGTTAAGACTTGGCAGAATCATTTGTCTGCTTAGTGACCCTCGAAGAGTCGTTAGTCATTAATCTTATCGTTGTTGTTGTTCCTGTTCCTCCACCTCCTCCTCCTCCTTCTCTTCTTCTTCGTCTTCATGATTCTTCTTCTTCTATTATTATTATTATTGTTGTTGCTGTTTTTGTTATTGTTTTTATAATAATAATAATAATAATAATTATTATTATTATTATTATTATCATTATTAATATCATTATCATCCCGTGTACTTGAGTAGTTTGTTCGAACATTTTTTGGTGCAAGAAAGAATGATCCAGAAGATAGATGTTCGCATAATCTTTCCCTCCAAGGGGGGGGGGGGGGCGATAAATAAAAAATTTTTTTCTTTTGAAAAGTCTCAACTCACTGCGCTTGAAAAACTGGAAGTCACAGACAGAAAAAATATAGCCAGAAGGCAGTTACGAAGCAGACCTGTTGTTTAAATGAACGACTGGAAGAATTGGTTAATTCTTGCGTTAGAGAGCTGGAGAGAAGAGGGAAGAGAGTTTGCTGTCAGACGAGTGCTATGCATCCGCCGTAGTGAAGGTGGGATGCAAGCAGACACAGAGGAACAATAGCCATTGAGGTAGCAATACAAAAGAGGTAAAGATGCAAAAGTGCAGCGAAGAAAGAAAGGTTGCAGTGAGTCTGTAAGGGGAGGAGAGTTAATGAGAGGAAAAGCCTTTGATTTACCCTGTTGAGAAAAGTTGTATTTCGAGAGTCCTCCCACGCATGAGTACTCTAGAAGGGAGAGAGTAAAACCCCTGCATGAAGTCAACAAGTGTGCGGGGGTAAAGAAGGCATGGAGTCGACTTAACACACATAATCTCTTGGAAGTAGATTTTGCAAGAGAGGTAATATGAGCTATCTATGACAAATCCGGAGAGAATGAGACCCTCGGAAGGTTTAATGATGTTGCAAGATTGAGATGGATATTGTTAAATATTAAAAGATAGTCCTGTGGAAGGTTTTGGGAGATTTTTGGTTGCATTAAAAACATCAAGGTTGCTTTTACCCAAAATAAAGATATGGGTCATGTCAGAAATTGGATGTGCCATAGCCAGATCCCGCGTCTTTTGAAGCAACTGGTGTGATGAACGCTGTGAGAAGTGGACAGAAAGATGAAAGGAGGAGTCATCAGCGTATGAGTTGATGGGGTTAGATGTACAGCTCAGAAGGTAATCTATGAAGAGATGGAAGAGAGTTGGTGACTCGACAGAAGAGAGTTGGTGACTCGACAGAACCCTAAGGAATACAACTTCTGATAGCCCTAAAACTGGACGATCGAATTTTTGTTCTTGAGAGTAGCACCTGACAATTCCATTTAACTGGGGAAAAGTCTGACAGCCTGAAAGGTGATTTCTCATACCTTAATTATTATCCACCTCACATACTCGTATTTAATTATCATCAGTCGCTACACTTTTTGACACCCATATTCAGTCTTCGTACGAACAACATTTACATCTCATTTAAATCACTGATTATTCGGCACTTATTATACACACCTCTTTTATTACTCATACTTCCTTCCATCTACATATTCATTTATTACTTGCAGATTATCTGTCATTTTCTTTTCATTTATCATAATTTTGCACATCAAGCATACTTCAACGTCCCCAGAATTTATACAGCATTCATAACACACCTTAACCATTACTCTCACTTCACTCACACCATAGTCATTACAATTCTTATTTCAGTCTATAAACAACCCATTTCTCTGAGCATCTTTTTTTTTTGTGTGTATATTTTATGGATCGATCCCATCAAGCACTTCTGCCTCACATCTCATTTACAATTTTTCCAAGTCGCATTGCAGATTACTCTAGCATGTTTAGTTCTCGCCTTTCAATCACTGTTTATTAATTTACGTTGTTCTCATTTCTAAAAATTTTTCTTCATTTTCACTCACCATTTTCTTATCTCTTACTCACCACTTACTTTCCATTTATTCATATGGCCTTACCTCACTCTCTTCTTGCTTTCCCCTAAAACAGTACATCCAATATAATCAAATTCTCATTTAATCACTCGTCATATCTTCCTGAAATCATATGTATCTATCACTTATTATTCACCTCTTTTCTCCTACCTCATACATACTCCGTCACACACACACACACACACATAATATATACAGTATATATATATATATATATATGTACCATTCCCCTAGAGGGTGTAACATAAATACTACTGCTGAAAAAAGGCCTCCCTCAACCTTTTAACTCGAATTTCTTAGCTGAGCCAATCTTTGGCACGTTTTGCCTGCAAACTTCTCTATCTCATCTTTCCATCTCCTGTCTGGCGTTTTTCTGCTACGCTTACAATCTCTTGAGTCCAGTCAGTCAGCCTGCTGTCCCATTGGTTATCTTTTATTCTTGGTACATGACCTCCCCACCTCCATTTCTTTTCATTTATAACTTCAGTAATGACGACTTTAATCTGTCCTCTCACCCAAGTGGATCTTTTCCCATCTCTGAAAGATTTTGCCATCATTGACCTTTCTATTGCTCTGTGAGGGTGGATTTGTTGGTTTTCCATCGATTTTATCAGCCTTGAAGTCTCACAACCGTACGTCATAGCTGGGATTATATATACTCGTGTATATTTCATGATGTCTCCGTGTTCACCAAAAGCTTTCCATCCACTTGTAATGCGTCTTTTTATTGCTATCATGGTCTTTTGTTGGTTGTAATATTTCGCCCAAGTAATTGTACTCCTCGACTTCGTCAAATATTTCTTCTCTTATTCTGATGACTCTCTTTGGTGTATTTGGCTTAGTCGTTCGTTTTACTCCGGTTCATATTTAGCCCTGTTTTAAGACTTTCTCTATTTAGGTCAATTCACATTTCTTACAATGTCTCTGCTGATTCTGAGACTGGGACAATGCCACCTGCAAATCATAAATAGTTTAGGTTCTCTCCATCTATATTTACTCCTTTGTTCTCCCAATCTAGCTTCCTAAAAATACTTTTTTAGGCATGATGTAAATAATATTGGTGAAGTCGTATCTCCCTGATGAGCGTCCTTTTCCATTTTATTTTTTTCCGAGTCTTTATGTAACTTAACTCTAGCAGTTCTCCCTTTAAATGTGTTTTCGAGCAGTTTTGCAATGTTCTCATTTACCCCTTGTTCTCGCACTGAAGTTATAACTGCTATGTGTTCCACTGAGTCAAAAGCATTCTCGTAATCAACAAAACCTAAGTACAGTGGTATATTTTATTCTGTAGTTTTCTCAGTTAGCTGATTCATTGTGTGTAGATGATCTTAGTCGAATACTCGCTTCGGAATCCTGCCTGCTCACGAGATTGGTTTTCTTCCAAATTTGTTGTAACTCTGCTCGTATGGACTTTAGTGAAGAGTTTGTAAATAACTGGTAATAAGCGAATGGGTCGATAGTTACTAAGATCTTTTGAGCCGCCTTTCTTCTAAAGCAAAGGAATTATTGCATTACACCGTGTTTTGGGAATTTTTGTTTTCTACACACACTGAGTAAATAAGTGCGCGAGCCTGTTTTGTGCTTCCACTCCTGCATACAACAGTCAATCTGCTACCATTCCATGTTCTCCTGGGGCCCCCCATCTTTTCATACATTTAGGTAAAATGTTTACTTCGTCTAGTATTACTTCCGGTATTTCACTTGTTAACTGAAAAGTTAGCTATTAATACTATTGTCTTTGATGCATACATTTCTTTATAAAATTTTTCAACTCTCTTCACCATCACATCTCTGCATTTAATGACTTCACCGTTTTTGTCCTTCAGTGATAGAATTTATTGCTTTCCTGGTATTTTATTTCGGACCTGTTTCAGACTTTTTGCCTTTTTGATGGTTTCTTTGATCTGATCCATGTTTCTCTTTCTTTTTTTCTTCTCTCAGTCTCGTGTTGATAAGCTTATTTAGTTCTGCTCTTTCTGTTCCATCATTCTTTGTTTTAACTTTCATCTCCTTTCTTTTCATGAGCTCGAGGGTCATTTTTGAATAATTGTTGGCTTTGGTTGTATTAGCTTTCCCAACTACCTCCACTGATTCCCTTATCACTTTTGTTAGTCTATCATTCAACATGTTAATGCCACACTCAGCATAACTTATAGCCTGAAATCTGGTATTTCTAGCTGAAAGGCTGCTTTGTTTTCGGTTACTGCTATTGGGCATATCTTTTTATATTCAATCATGTTCTTTTTCTCGTTTCTGAAACTGACTCTGGCTGTGCAACCCACCATTCTATGGTCACTTCTGATTTTTAGTTTGTTGAAACTGTGACATTTATGATCGGGTTATTCTTATGATATTTTTTTATTTCTCCATTTGGACTTCTCCAGGTCCATTTTCTTCCTGTTCTTTTGTGAAAGAATGTGTTCATTATTTTCATGTAATACATTTCAGGAAAATTTGCCACCAATTCCCTGTCATTCCTCATACATGCCTGTAATCTGGGAGTCATAGAGTATTTCTATAAAGTTGGTGCATATACTTGTATTACTTTCAGGGTGTATATTTTGTCTAACTACAGTCCATGCTACTCCTTCAGATACACTGCTGAATGTGACAATGTTCTCTACAAGATTTCTTATAATTAGAAATCCTACACCACGATCTCTTTCATTTTGATTTACTCTGTAGTAAAACAGGTGGTTGCTATCTTGGAGCTGAATTAACTTTTCTTCTTGTCAGCGGATATCAGTCAGATCTACAATATCCCAACTAATATTTTCTATTTCAGTCATTTAGATATCAGGTTGGTAATCTTCTGTGAGGATTCTTACACTGCGTGTATAGCTCTTCATGGATTTCAGTTTGTTTTATGTCCCTAACTCTGATTTGCCGACACAGTGCCTACTCACTTTCGGTGGCACTCTGCCTGCAAGCACAGGAGGTGTGGTTGGATTTTTAGTAAACGATGATTTAAGGGGAGTGCCTGTGAAGTTATTAACAGTACGGTTCATGTTTGGCTGGGGGGATTGTGGCAAATAATATCACTTTCCTGCCACACAGTCTCTGGTGAGATGTATTTATTATGCCACCTTGTTCAGTATATTCCGTGGAGCCCTATAGTGTATATCTACAAGAGGTCCTATGGTTCGCGTCATCTAAGACGGTACCATGTATATCTGCAAGGCCTTCCCCTATCCACCACCCGTGGACGTGGCAGGTAATAATGGGATCCTGCCCCTGGATATACAGTATATATATATATATATATATATATATATATATATA
>JAGKTI010003719.1:0-40806 GCA_018397915.1 Birgus latro
GAGGCAGAACCCACTTGGGTCTGACAGAAAGGTATCAAGGTGTTTCGTATGTGATTCTAGATTTCATTGGGCACGTGACTGTCCGGATGCATACGAAAACGACGGCAGTCGAGAAGAAAATTCTGAAACAGTGCATCTGCTGTTATTTATGGGCTATGAGGATGATGCCACTAGTAGAGGTAAGTCACAGACTCTAGTAGAAGAATCTAAGGGATGTGCACTTCTAGAAACAGGGTGTTCTACTACTGTATGTGGAGTTGAATGGATCAATTGCTAAGTGAGCTCACTGATTACGAACGTGATGCTATAAGAGAAGAAGCGTCATCCTCAACGTTTACTTTTGCTGATGGGGTCACAGTTTCCTCCCTCAAACGTGTTACTCTGCCCTGCTACATTGGAAAGATGCGTGCTACCATCGTGACTGATGTTGTGGACTGCAATATTCCCTTGCTGTTGAGTAGACGTTCCATGAAAAAAGCAAAAATGTTGATTAACCTTGGAACTGACCAGATCAAAATTTGTGGAACTATCATTGATTTAAAGTCCTCATCTTCAGGCCATTACTTACTTCCAATTTCCATGTGACTAGATCGTGAATTTTGTGAAACAATCATATTGGCATCTCGCAGGGGTGATGTAGAAAAAACCGCTTTGAAGCTTCACAGGCAATTTGGACACCCAACATCGGAAAACTAATTAAACTGATTACAGATGCGGAAATTAAAAGTTCAAAACTGGAACGGGCTATCAAGGCTGTATCTGATGCTTGTAGTCTGTTGCAGATTTAAGAAAGCCAAGCCCCGACCCGTAGTCAGTTTGCCCATGGCGTCTAAGTTTAACGAAGCCGTAGCCATAGATTTAAAAGCTTGGGGAAGGCATTATTTCTTAGTCCTTGTTGATTTGGCGACCAGGTATTGTAATGCGATAGTAATCGCGGATAAGTGTGCGCCCACCATTATCAAAGAAATATTTCGGAGCTGGATTGTTGTGTTTGGCGCACCTAGAAAAATTCTTACAGAAAATGGCTGTGAATTCAACAATGCGGAAATGCAAGCATTGGGAGAGGCCTTCAATATCAAGATCATGACAACATCTCCAGAGAGTCCTTGGAGCAACAGAGTCTGTGAGCGTCAAAATGCAGTCATTGGTGACGTTGTTAGGAAGATAATGGCTGATAGCCAGTGTGAATTGGATGTGGCCTTGGCATGGGCAGTATCGGCAAGAAATGTGCTCACCAACTACTCAGGCTTTTCTCCTAACCAACTTGTTTTTGGTCAAAACCCTGGTCTGCCTAATGTGTACGCAAATGATCCTCCAGCCTTGGAACCTTCATCACCATCGAAAATTGTGAGAGACAACTTGAACGCTCTTCATTTAGCTAGACAAGAGTTTATAAAGACCGAATCAGATGAACGCTTGGCTAGGGCTCTGCGGCACAATGTACGTTCGAGCGACCTAAACGACATCTGAAATGGAGATGAAGTCTTCTACAAAAGAAATGACAGTCATGAGTGGCACGGTCCCGGAATTGTAATGGGCAGAGATGGGAAACAAATTCTGGTAAGACACGGCGGTGTATACGTGCGAGTGCACGTATGTCGTCTAGCGCGTGCGCCAGAGCAAGATACTACAGTTGAAAGTGGTGTCAGCAGTGATGAGAAGAAAAATGTTGTCCAGGAGAAGCCTAATGACGATCCTCCGCAAGTGTTGAATGACTATCCACCAGATGACGAGTCGGAAGATGGTGTTGTCCCGATTGATGAGCCTCCCACAGTTTCTGTTCTGATTAATCAGCTTCCCAAAGTTTCTGTTGGTCAACGTATAAAGGGAATACATTCAGAAAGTGGAGAGTTGGTGTCTGGAAGGATTATGAGTTGGGCAGGTAAAGCCACTGGAAAGTACAAACACTGCTATAATTTGAAGAGAGACTCTGACGGCAGCACTGATTGGATAGATTTGGAGAAGGATCTTAGCGAATGGGAAGTGGTTGATGATGACGCAGAAATGCTTGTTCTTTTCAACTTTGAGGCCTAATTATGCACTAAGGAAAATGAAATTACAAATTGGCAGAATAATGATGTGTATGAGGAAGTAGATGATGTTGGGCAAGATGCCATAATGGTTCAATGGGTTGTGACAGAAAAACTGAAAATGGAAAGCCTATTGTTAAGACCCGTTTAGTCGCCAGAGGATTTGAGGAAGACACAGTGGATCTCCAAAAAGACTCACCTACTTGTTCAAAAGAAGCAGTGCATTTGGCACTTTCTTTGGCCTCCACCAACCAGTGGGATTGCCACACTATGGACATGAAAGCTGCCTACTTGAAGGTAACGACATTGAGAGAGTTGTTCATTTACGTCCTCCGCCTGAATATGCAAATGGTAAGTTATGGAGACTAAAGAAAACTGTTTACGGCCTTTGTGATGGTGCTAGGCATTGGTATCTGCGGTAAAAGATCAGTTGTTGAGTCTCGGAGCTAAAGTGTCATCACTGGATTCAGCGCTGTTCTCTTGAAGCAATGGTGGCAAAGTCGAAGGCATTGTATGCATCTACGTTCACGACTTCCTTTGGGCTGGTACACATGAGTTCGAACAGCAAGTGATAAATCGTTTGAGTCAAATATTCCTCATTGGCAGTTCAGAATCAAAAGCCTTCAAATACGTTGGTCTCAATGTCATCTCCAACATCGATGGCAGCATAACGCTCGACCAATTCCAGTATGCTTCATCTTTGAAACCAGTCACGCTGAGTAAACATCGTGCAGCAGTAAAATCAGGGGAGCTGTCCGAGTCTGAGAAAATGGAGTACCGAGCATTAATTGGGCAACTCAATTGGATTGCCACACACACTCGGCCAGATACTGCCTTTGATGTGTGTGAGTTGAGTGTGAATAACAACCGAGCTACCGTAGCGGATTTGCTTAGACTCAATAAGGTGATCTCAAGGGTGAAGACTGACAACACAAAGCTATACATTCCAAGAATGGGGCCGATTGAGGACTGTCATATAGAGTGCGTTTCGGATGCCTCATTTGCCAACCTTGTAGGCAATGGATCTCAGGGAAGTTTTGTGATCTTCCTACGAGATGCTAGTGAGGCAAGATGTCCTATATTCTGGCAGACAAGAAAGAGAAGAAGGGTCGTCAAATCTACCTTATCTGCTGAGGCGTTGGTGCTGCTTGAATGTGCTGAGACTGCTGTATATCTCGCCAACATATTGCATGAGGTTTCTGGATGTGGAAAGATCAAAATAAAGTGTTTTGTCGACAACAAGAGTCTGGTGGACACCCTTTACTCCTGTAGGAGCGTAGAAGACAGGAGATTGCGCATTAATACTGCTGTGTTGCGGAACATGTTGGAGCGGGGGGAGATTGATGAGGTATCCTGGGTGGATACATCACAACAACTGGCTGATTGTCTCACCAAGAAAGGTGCCTCAACCAAGCGGCTGCATGCAGCAGTCAGCCGAGACTAGAAAGTTTATAATACTTCAAGAGCCATCACATATCTGTATGTGGCCACAGACTGGGTCTGGACAGTAATTAAACAAAAGTGTATGTATTGGATAAATAGTGCGTATCGGGTGTTGATGGTACTCACACAAAAGTCTATGTATTGGATACATAGTGTGAATCAGACGCAAACAGACCATCCAGCTTCGTCCTGGGAATCTTCTGTCAAATTAAGAAGAGAGGACAAGAGTGTTAGTGCATATTGTTGTTAGTGTGTGTGTGTGCACGCACACACCTGCTAAGCCACGAGTGATGACGTCATCGGAAGGTTCCTGTGGTATGCAACTGGGAACCTTCGCTGTTCATGTTGTGAGGCCAGTGAGTGTGGTTTGCCTAGTTTCCTACAATAAGTTTATTTGACGAATCAGGGAACAGCATGGTGGACTGAAGAAGTGAGAGAGGCTGTGGCACAAAAGAAGAAAGCATATAATGAGTGGATGAGGAACAGGGGCAACGAAAAAGCTGAGAGACGGACGAGAGAGTTATATGTAGTGAGGAGACAGGTGAAAAGATTAGTAAGAGTAAGAAGAGAGTGGATGAGGAGTTTGGAAGGAATTTGAGTGCAAAGTGGAGGGAATGTAAGAAAATGTTCTGGAAGGAGGTACAGAGAGCTAGACAGGGTGCCAACGAAGTCAGTGGGGGTGTGAAAGATAAAAATGGTAGATTACTAGTGGAGAAGGAAGAAAAAGTAAACAGATGGAGAGAACACTTTAATGAACTGTTGAACATAGAGAATGCAAGTATAAGTGGCTGGGGAATGGCAGGGAGAAGGAGGGTTGTGAGAAGAGAGGAAGAAATCAGTAGGATGGAAGTGGTGGAAGCAATGAAGAAAGTTAAAATGGGGAAAGCCCCAGGAATTGATGGAGTGTGTGGTGAAATGCTGAAGCATGGGGGAGAGATAGTAATAGAATGGATGTGGAAGGTGTGCAGTTTGGCTTGGGAGGAGGGTAGAGTCCCGGAGGATTGGAAGTCAGGTATAATTATTCCTCTGTACAAAGGAAAAGGAGAAAAAGCAGTGTGTGGTAATCATAGGGGCATTTGCCTTCTCAGTGTAATAGGAAAAATATATGGTAGGATACTTATTGACAGAGTCAGGGAAATTACTGAGGAATTAGTTGGAGAAGAACAAGGAGGTTTTAGGAAGGGAAGAGGTTGTGTAGACCAGATATTCATTCTTAGATTCTTAGTGGAAAAGTTTCTAGAGAAGGGCAAGAAGTTGTATGCAGCCTTCATGGATCTGGAGAAAGCATATGACAGGGTGGATAGACAAGGTTTGTGGAAGGTATTAAGAATATATGGAGTGGATGGGAAGTTGTTGAAGGCAGTGAAGAGTATGTATGAGGGTGCTAAGGCTGCAGTGCGTGTGGATGGCAAACTGAGTGAATCTTTCCATTTGAAGGTTGGACTGAAACAAGGATGTGTCATGTCTCCATGGTTGTTCAATGTATATGGATGGGGTTATAAAAGAGATACAAGGTCGGGCAGTGGATGTTGGAGTGGACCTAGTGAGAGAGGGCAGTGTGTGGAAACTCCCTGCACTGTTGTTTGCAGATGATACTGTGTTGTTGAGTGAAGACGAAGGGGAGCTGCAAGGCTTGGTAGATGAGTTTGGGAGAGTGTGTAAGAAATGGAATCTAAAGGTGAATGTGGGGAAGAGTAAAGTGATGGTCTTCGAGAGAAGTGACGCCAGTGAGTGTACAGTGAGACTGGATGGGAAGGATATGGAGAATGTGAGTGAATTTAAGTACTTGGGCAGTGTGATCAGTAAGGATGGTAGTCTGGAGGGTGAAGTGCTCGAAAGGGTGCAGCAGGGAAGGAAGGTTGCTGGTTCGTTGAAAGCAGTGATAAGAAACAGGGAGGTGAGCGTGGAAGTGAAAAAGTTGTTACATGACAGTATTGTGATACCAACTCTGACATATGGAAGTGAAGCTTGGACCCTGTTGGAAGGACAGAAGTCAAGAGTGAGAGCAGTGGAAATGAGTTATTTGAAAGGAGCATGTGGAGTCACATGGAGAGACAGACTAACAAATGAGGAATTGAAGGAGCGTTGTGGTGTGGTTGAGGATGTGATGGGAAGCGTTAGGAGAAACACGTTAAGGTGGTTTGGGCATGTGGAGAGGATGGAGAGTGAAAGATTGACGAGGAGAGTGTATGTGAGTGAGGTGGAGGGGGCGAGAGGGAGGGGGAGGCTGAGGATGAGATGGAGGGATGGAGTGGAGAGGTATATGAGAGAGGGGGGTGTGAGTTGGGAGCGTGGTAGTGAAATGGCAGGGGACAGAGTGACATGAAGGCGATTTGTTTGTGGCCACCCCATTCGGGATTGAGGCGTCTGGCAATAGATAGATAGATAGAATGCAAGCAAGGCATCTCTCTCACTAACTATTCACTGATTATGCTAGCTCCTAAATAGACATCAAAGACGCCGATGAAATTATCAATACGTATTCACTTACAATATACAGATGAAATAAAACATTAAGAATTTCAACTATCTCAGGTTCATGGACAGTATATTCTTCATTACCAAAATTAGAAAGCCTAATGATGGTGCAAGTACTGTACATATTTGCTTCTAACAGACTAGGAAAAGACTTGAGAGTCTGATTTAGCTGCTGAAAGTGGCCATAATTGCTTCATGGAATTTCTTGGCCCTCTTCCCCCAAGACAAATGCACCACACATTACAGTACCTACATTTTTATCTTTTCTTTTTTGCGGGTTTATAATACTGGTTAGCAATTCTTTTACTAAATGACAGCTTTTAATATTGTTGATCCACCATCTGGTTTTAATATATTATACATGTCATCTATTACATACTGGAACATGTCTTAACACCAATGTTACTGTTGAAAATACAAATGCTGAATCAGTTCCTTGATTGGAGAAGACGTACCATGGAGTAAGGACTTGAGTCTTGTTTTTCCATGATGAGGTCGGGTGGCTTGTGCTCAAACATTTTGTAGACCTCAATAATGCGACCAGCTTCCTCCTGATTCCATGCTAACATCAACGTCATGTCAGCAAGAACACAGATCTTGGTTAGCTGTTTTAATTCATGGTGAGGGTCTTTTACATCTACCTGCAATTCCAAACATTTTCAGGCGAGAGTAAGAAAACAATCAATCAATGCCACTGCAGTCTGAGGATCACATACAGTGCAGGGCAATACTTTTTTTCTTTTCAGTACTACACAGAACCCTATCACCACCAACCTGAAGCACAAACACTTAAGAGTTATCTTTTCTCACATGTGTGACAAGTGGTTCTTGAGTCTTCTGCTCTTATTATTTTGTGTACCATATGTGTTTAGGTAACTGTGACCGGCAAGTGACCTGCCACTTCATCTCCAGTTGATGAAGCACCCTCAGTAAGCAAAAGGTTACTTGAGCTGTGAAACTGGATATCAATCAATGTACTATATGTGGTAACAGGTTATCATACAATTAGCTGTGCTAGGTCCTTAGTGTGTCAACTATGAGGACAATCTTAAAGAATACATTAAGGCTGAAAGAGATTGGTGAATCAGCGACCCTTACTGGTGCAACATGAATGAACTGGAGCAATAACAATTTTATAAATAAAATAAAGACTTACAGCACACTGGATTGAGGACTGCAAACAAAACCACATGCCTCGGTCCTTATTGCTATTAATGGATTTAGCATGGTGGCAGACAAATTTGCAAAATATGAACAATATCTTTTGATGGCCATCTTCACTTAGCTGACTCCATCTCAGCCTCTAGATTTGTGCCTCATATGAGGCACAATGAAGGTTCACATGGACCAAGCTGCAAGTCTCATATGAGGTACTATTTACAATGGCTGTAGAGCAATGAATAAGGGTTTGGCTGATTGATTTAGGCTATAAGAAGTTTGGCACAGTAGTGCCTGACACTGCAGCTGCAAGGCTATTCAGCGCCATCAACAATTTAAGCATGGAATGTAACAACTAACCAGGAAAACTGGAAAATTGTCTTACAAGATCAGCCTCCTAGATCTCAAGGTTCAAAATTAACAAAATACAGTACCCTCAAATATGAGGATCTGACTATAATAATTATATTAAATGAAATAGTCGGACAGATTTAAGAAACTCGACTAGTTTCTTTACTGGTGCATCACTGCCAAGTAGTTTTCTGAAAGGCACCCCTTCCAAACCACAAAGCCTATGCTCGCGGGCAAACCCAGCAAAATCTATTAAAATATGCCTCATAGATTAGGGCACCCTTACCTGGGTGCGAGGACCCACATACATGGCCATCATGACCCTAGCCAGCCACTCCTCGATTCCAAGCTTTCTCATTGCCCACTTTACCACCTCTCTGGGGGCTCTGTCAAAGGCTTTCTCCAACTCAACAAAAACAATATACTGTTCCCTTTTCCTTCCTATATATTTATCCTGAAGCTGTCAAACAATGAACATGGCAAAAGTGTTCTGTTTGTCTGGCATAAACCCAAACTGCATTTCACCAATATTCACTCTTACTCTAATCATACCTTCTAGAACTCTCCATTACCTTCATTATCTGGTCTAAAAGCTTTGTGCCTCTATAATTTCCTCTTTTCAGGGAATCACCCTTTTACACATTTACAATTACGCTCTTTGGCCAATCATCTGGGACAACACACTCATACATATTTATCAAGTTAGTGACTAACCTCACTCCTATATCTCCTGAGGCTTTTAACATTTCAGCAGTCAACCCAGACACACCTGCTGCCTTCCTCACCCGCATCCTGCCTTTTGTCCTGCTCACATGGCAGCATCAATCAAACGCCAAGGGCAAAACACTGGAACTGCTGGCTTCAAAGCTTCCCTGTCCCAGCCAAACTCCTCATTCAACAACCAGCATCATGAAGGAGTGCTCCACTAAGAAAGACACTCAAATCAATATCAGAACTCAAAGTAGATAGAACATGAGAAGCTTCCTCAGCTCTAGCAAACTGAGAACGACATTCCCATCTGTTAACAACATTTCATCATTTAATTTTGATCTTCTCAAGCAGACCAAATGGCTCCAACATCTGACATACAGAAACTTAGACACAGGTCGGCCATCCAATCATGGTCAAAACATGTTCATTGATGACACAAATTCAAGCCATGGAGGTAGCGGAACCTGCACCATCAGAACCAGGCGAGGGTTTGAGAGAGGAATCCAGATTCATGGTCAGGGTCGTTCCGGATTGTCAACAAGAGAATCATTCTTATACTATATTTTCATCGTTGGCTGCCAGGGCCACAATTAATTTGAGGAAATAAGCAGTCTGTTCAGGCGAAGCCTTGCACTTGAATAAGACTACGTATACAACACTAGTTCGTCAGGACAGTGAGGCATCCTGTCATGAAAGCCAAGGATAAGGAGGGCTGCCATCTCACTCCTAGCCCGGGTATAACAAGCAGAGCCTTCCCCTTTTGGATAGTATTTGCTCTTGCCCAGAATCAATGACTAAGGAGAAGTAAACTACCTTACAGAGAATCAGCCTGTAAAAGGTTAAGAATTGCTGAGCCCTTCACAAACGAAAGCTATCATAACATTTGCTTCTGCTGTCTGAAGATTACAAGGTTCTACCATGGCAGGGAAAACCTGGTTTTTTTTTCCCTTGGGGGGAACAATCTTGCAGGCTCCTAGCCTTTGGTTCCTTCTTCCTTGCATAGAAGGGGGGAAAAAAAAAAAAGCAATAACAATCTCTGAGTACCAAAACTCCTCTAACATAATTTTCCCTTTCCTACTGCTGTACTAGTACTCATAGGTATGGGTATGAGAGTCATAAGTGTGACAACACTCTTCACTCACAAGACAATGCTTCAGTTTCAAAATGATAGATTAAAGCTACCGGGCAGCCACAAGAGGAGGTTATATATAATCCTCCAACAGCTTCAGAAAAATAAATAAAAGAAAGAAAAGGGAGGTATACTTTGTTTTTGTTGCTTTGGAGAAGACCTCTGACCAAGTCCATTGGGAAATAGTGAAGTAGGCAACAAGAAAGCTTGTGAATGAGGAGTGGCTGATCAGAGTGATCATGTCTATGTATGTAGATGCTCGCATCCAGGTGCGAGTGAATGGAGATTTGAGTGACAAGTTTCCCATGAATGCTGGCATGCATCAGGAGTCAGTTTTGAGCACCTTATTATTTGTCATGGTGCTTGAAGCTCTCTCACATGACTTCAGAAATGGACTCCCATGGGAGATGTTATATGCTGATGACTTGATGCTGACCACAGAGAATGAAAGAGACAAGGAGGAAAGATTTAGGAAGTGCAGAGACAGAGTTGGGCACAAGGGTTTGAAAGTAAATACAGATAAAAAAGTGATGATAATAAGGGCTAGTGGCAGTACTATCAAAGCAGAAGTGTCTCCATGTACAGTTTGCTACAAGGGTTTGGGATGTAACACCATCTTGTACAGCGTTTGTGATAAGTGAATGCATAAGAGATGAAGCAGTAGTAGCAATAGACTGCAAAATAATGCTTATTTCATGTTCTCATGTGTAAGGAAGAGCATGTAAAGACTGTCAAGAGTGAAAAGATTGATCTTGCTGGAGTCTCTTTAGTGTGTGCAGGAATTTTGTTAAATGAGAGACACATTATGTGCTGGAGGTAGGGCTGAAGCTAGCTCTATGGCTTGGATAAGGAGTGGTTGGAGGAAGCTCAGGGAGCTGTTGCATCTCCTAACATTGAGAGGGCTCTCCCTCCATGATAAGGGATCTTTGTATTTTGCATGTGTTAGGAGTGTAATGCTGTATGGTAGTGAAACTTGGGCAGTAAATGAAGAGGACACTTGTGAGCTCAAATGTACAAAATGACAATAATTAGATGGATTTGTGGTAGGTGGGGGCACTCACCATCCACTCATTCGATGTAGTGCTGCTCTCAGGTGTCTGCCCTTTCCTCTCCTCCTTCCTTCTTTCCTTCAATCCTCTTGTCTTTCTTTCCTTCATTCTTTCCTTGTCCTTCTGCCTATGGGTGACTTTACACTCCCTCCTCTGTCTTTCTTTCCTCCATTCTTTCCTCTTCCTTCTGCCTATGGATGACTCTACACTGAGTGATGAGCCAAATGGTTTCATGTACATCAGGAAACCATTTACTATGCTGGGTAGTATCCATATAACCAAATTAAGGCGCCTGGTGATTTAATGGGTAATTTTGGCGCTCCAACCAAATTGAGCCGGTGAAAGTTTATATCCAAGGGATGGTTGGGGTTTATGCTCATGTTATACCACTCAGGGATGAGTGAGGCTGGTCACTCTCATCTTAAATATCAGGACCAATTTGCCAAGCCCAGGGCTCCTACGCTCCTCATGGGGCAAAGTAGGACTGGATGATGGATGGATGGATTAGATGGATGTTGATGCCTGGGGGGCCTACAATTGTGATTGAAGAGTTGAATGGGCGGATGGGTCTTGAAAGTACTGGTGATGTGATGAGGATGAGTAGATACTGAGATGGTTTGGACATGCTGAGAGGATGGAAGATGACAAATGGGTGCTGTAAGTGAGAAATGTGAACATCAGAGGTATGGTTGCAAAAGGCAGACCGAAAAAAAGACCTACACTAAACTCTCAATTATCCGGCACGCCAGATACTACAGAATGCCTGATATTGCATACAACCCCCCAAACAGCTATCCATTCAGTATCAAGCCAGATAATGTGTTGATATCTGTCTCAACCGTCTACTCTAAAAACTTTCCTACAGTATTGCCCATGAGTAAGAGATTAAAACTAAGCATACAATATAACACAGTGTTGATACAATACATACAGTACAGAAACATGGTATATAATATAATCATAATTAAACTGTCCTCACCTAGTGTTCACATCAATGGAGGGTACATACCGGTAAGCACAAATATGTTCTCACTATGCAACAGTCAGAGCACTAGAGAACAGAGCACTGAGGGGCTACAAGGTTAGTCACAGCACTACAGCAACGAGCGAGGCATGGTAGGCCACAGACTAAGTCACAGCATTAGGGTTTAGCCACCATGCAGGTCACAAGTGCAGTGTGCACAGATACAGCCTCACTGTACAGCATCCACAGGAAAGACAGAGAGCGGCTGTAGGGTCAGTATGCCGAGTGGGTCAGTCCTACAATGCACTGTGATTGGATGGCGCATCATGGTGTACTGGGTCATATGTCTGAGCCAGAGGGCCGACTGCTTTCCAATTCTAAGCCGGATATTGCACAATTTTGCTGGGCAAAAAGTGTTGGATATTGCGACAACAGATAATTCAGAGTTTACTGTACAACAGGGTCATAGAAAGTGACCTCAGAGACAAGGACCTCAGCAGGGAGGCTGCCTATCAAGCAGTGTGGAGAGCTGCCACTAGGTGACCAAGACTGATGCATGCAAGCATGCTGTAAGCCTTTACAAACAATGTGAACGATATGATATGAAAGTGTAGCAACCCTATTTTTTCCCTCCCATCCTGTTTTGTTTTTACCAGCTTTTATCTTCCCCCTCTGCTACTACAGCAGAGCTTGTAATCTTCAGAGAGAAGAAAGGAGTGTTCTCATGACTCTGGATTGTGAAGAGCTTGGCAACTGAGAAGCTGAAAAAAAATAACTGGAGACTCTGTGGCACTTGTTAAACAAGCAACGATGACCATCAAAGAATATTTAGCAAAACTGTCTGGCATCTTGCTAAATCCAGTAACAGCAATACTGACAGCCAAGAGTGAAATGAAAATGTAATAACGGTCAAATATAATATCTTGCTAAATCCAGTAACAGCAATACTGACAGCCAAGAGTGAAATGAAAATGTAATAACGGTCAAATATAATAAAGTCATATTATAATACACTAGAATCCCTCTAACTCAGACTACTGGGGAGGAAAGCTGAGTTAATAAACAAATCTTTAGTAGCCTCAAAATGTGTTTTGTTCATCTTAAATCATGATCAACAATGTTATGTCTTTTTCTCAATCTAAACACCCATCCAGCAACAGCCCTGAAACCCTTATATTTCATATGCTTATCAGATGTTCAGCACCTAATTGAGTTTCAATACCTCTAACTCCAATGACTGCTGAACGTTGTTGTAGGTACCATTTATAAACAGACTCACCTTGATTTTCATAATTTAGTTTTCTAAATCACTTTACTGTTGACTGTTCACTGCTAACACCAAACATGGCCTCACTATTCAAAAGTTTGTCTTTAGCTTTCTTTATATCAGAAAAACACTGTCTCAAAATCCCATATTCAGTCACAATTAAGGATGGAGATGCTCATTTGTGTAGCCACTCAAGAATTTCCAGTTTTTCTTAGACAGATAAACACTTCTGTTTACATCTTGGGACAGGCTTAGGTCTAGGGTTGGAAGTCTTTCTGAATGAGATCTTTCCTGTATATCTCTATCTTGCCTATAAAAAATAAATAAATAAATAAATGAAAATAACTAGTACAAAATCATTCACTTTAAACATATTTCTGCAATCGGGAGAGGTGTCATCTGAGTCATCTGCCAGTTATTTCATATAACTTGTATTTGCTCGAGTTATAACGAATTAGTACAAAATTATTCACTTTACACATATTTCTGCAATCAGGAAAGCAGCTGTTAGAGTCCTGTGCCAGTTATTTCATATAACTTGTACATGTTCAAGTTACATCGAGTTTGTCCACCCAGATATTTTGTCTGAGTAATGCAGGATCCAAGTTAGAGGGGTTATACTGTTCAGTACTTCTCTTTCAGTGTCCACCTATAAATAATAGAGTACTTCTCTTTCAGTGTCCATCTATAATTCGTTTCATTTTTGAAGGCTCCAACATGCTTGCATACGTCGGCCTTGGTCACCTAATGGCGGCTCTCCACGCTGCTCGATCCCTGGCAGCCTCCCTGTTCAGTCCCTTAACCCTTAAGTCACACTTAATGACCTCGTCCCATGTCTTTCTCGGTCTACCCCTCCCAACCTCTCCCCCAATATTAACACCTCTCACCCTCTGTACCCAATTATCATCCCCCATTCTCTCCACATGTCCAAACAACCTCAGCCTACATCTCCTCATCACAACACCAATACATTCCAGTCCCATCGAGCAGCGTGGAGAGCCGCCATTAGGTGACCAAGGCCGACGCATGCAAGCATGTTGGAGCCTTTAAAAACGAAACAAAACGAAACGATTCTACCTCTCATCTCTTCCATCATAAACCCAGCCCCCACAGGCCTTGCGCGCAGGGACACACTGCACATCCACCTAATCATTGTCATTTCTGTACGTTTAAACCTGCGAATATCCTCTTCCTTTACTGCCCAGGTCTCACTACCAAACAGCATCACACTCCTAACACATGCTGCATACAACGACCCCTTAGCACGTAAGGAGAGTCCTCTCAATGTCAGGAGAGGCAACAGCTTCCTGAACTTCTTCCAACCACTTCTCACCCTAGTAACCGAGCTAACTCCAGCCCCACCTCCGGCACATAACATGTCTCCCAAATAACGAAACTCCTCCACACACTCAAGAGACTCACCTGCAAGTTCAACCCTCTCACGCCTAACAATCTCCACCTGCTCTCCCCGACACGCCGCACACATGAAATCAGCATCATCTCGCAGTCTACCTCTAATACCACCACATCTCTTGTGCACCCACTTATCACAAACACTACACAAGATGGAATTGCTGCCCACACCCTTGTGGCAAACTGCACATGGCCACTCTCCCTCTTTTCTGATTGTACCGCCACCAACCCTAGATATCATCACTTTTGTTTTATCTGCATTCACCCTCAAGCCCTTGTGCCCCATACCATCTCTCCACTTCTTAAATCTTTCCTCTGCCTCCTCTTCATTCTCAGCAATCAACACCAAATCATCAGCACACATCTCCCATGGGAGTCCATCTCTGAAGTCACGTGAGAGGGCTTCAAGCACCATGATAAACAACAAGGGACTCAAAACTGACCCCTGATGCACACCAACATTCATGGAAAACTCATCACTCAAAGCTCCATTCACTCTTACCTGGGTGCGAGCACCCATGTACATGGCCATAACCACCCTAACCAGCCACTCTTCCAACCCTAGCTTTCTCATTGCCCACTTCACCACCTCTCTAGGGACTCTGTCAAAGGCCTTTTCCAAATCAACAAAAACAAAATACAATTCCCTTTTCTTTCCAATATATTTTTCCTGAAGCTGTCGAACAATGAATATGGCATCAGTGGTCCCCCTGCCTGGCATAAACCCAAACTGCATCTCATCGATATTCACTCTTTCTCTAATCATACCTTCTAGAACTCTCTCCATTACTTTCATTATCTGATCTAAGAGCTTTATACCTCTGTAATTTCCCCTTTCCAGGGCATCACCCTTNTTTTTTTTTTTTTTTTTTTTATGTGTCCGACTCTGGGCATAGGCTTCACAGCCTGCTATCAAGGCCCAGTCGTCCTCCTACAATCTACATGTCACCACTTCGGCGCTTAACACCCACCGTCCATATTGAATACATGCTAGGGCTGTCTCATACAGGACTGGTGTATTGGTATTAGCAGGGTCATTTTTACGACATGTCGGCGGGTCTTCTGGTAGATCAGTAAAGCCTGATTTAATGAAATTCAAATCCTTAAACTGTTCCCTGCACCAGCGAGGATTCGAACCTGGGTCCCATGGGACCGCAAGCCAACTCTCTACCGATCGAGCTACCGCCTTTGTACATGGCCATCACCACCCTAACCAGCCACTCTTCCAACCCCAGCTTTCTCATTGCCCACTTCACCACCTCTCTAGGGACTCTGTCAAAGGCCTTTTCCAAATCAACAAAAACAAAATCCAATTCCCTTTTCTTTCCAATATATTTTTCCTGAAGCTGTCGAACAATGAATATGGCATCAGTGGTCCCCCTGCCTGGCATAAACCCAAACTGCATCTCATCTATATTCACTCTTTCTCTAATCATACCTTCTAGAACTCTCTCCATTACTTTCATTATCTGATCTAAAAGCTTTATACCTCTGTAATTTCCCCTTTCCAGGGCATCACCCTTTCCCTTGTACACATTTACAATTACACTCCTCAGCCAATCATCTGGGACAAAACACTCATATATAATCCTATTTATCAGGTCAGTGACTAAACTCACCCCAATATCTCCTGAGGCCTTCAACATTTCGGCAGTCAACCCAGACACACCTGCCGCCTTCCCCACCCGCATCCTGCCTATTGCCTCACTCACAGTAGCAGCATCAATCAAAGGCCAAGGGCCAAACACTGGATCAGCGGGCTCCAAACCTTCCCTATCCCAATCAAACTCCTCATTCAACAATCGGCTATAATGCTCTCTCCATGCATCTTTAATATCCTCACTGCTCACCACCACCCTTCCATCATCATTCTTCACACACTGCTCACCTACAATGACCCGATTATCCCTCTTCACCTGATTTGCCACCCTAAAAATCATATTTTTCCTTTCTCCATGATTTAGATTATCAAGTAAAAGTCTCTGTGACTCAGACTTCGCCCTGTATACCTCTCTTCTAGCCCTGCGCTTGGCAGTCAAGTACTCCTCCCTGTTACCACCATTCTTCCATTCCCGGAAAAGCCTTCTTTTCTCCTTAACTGCGGCTTCTACACCCTCATCCCACCACCAAGTTACTTTATGTCTTGGTGGGCCCCTTGTCCAACACCATATTGTATCAGTAACTCTCAAGAGGTTGTTCTTAAGGGCTCTATACTGTCCATTAACGCCTCAATCTACGGCTTCCTGTTCAGCCACCACTCTCCTCATCTCACTATAAAAGGCATCCCTTACTGATTGGTTTCCCATCTTCCATCTATAATTAATAATGCATTTACTGGTTGGTGAAATGAGCAGGCCAGTGATGTTTTTTTTTTCTTTTTTTTTAAAGCAAGGAAGAAGGAACCAATGGCCAGGAGCCCATAAAGTGTTCCCTCCAAAAAAAAATAAAAACAAGATACTAGAAGCCTAATTCCAGATCCATTCATTTCAAGATGCTTGGACACACAACATTTGAAAGATTGGAGATCATAGGCAGTATGAAATACAGACTGAGAAAGACAGCTCCAGAGTTGGCCTCTTGCATACATGGACTGGGAGTAATGGTTAACTCTTGCATTAGAGAGTTGGACAGAAAAGGGATGAGAGTTTGTTGCAAGACGGGTGCTACGCGCCCACTGTAGTGGTGGAGCCATGCAGAGAGTTCAGAGGAGCAGTGACCCCTGAAGTAGAAAATACAAAAGAGATAAAGACGCAACAGTGCGGCGAAGCAACAGGGGTTGAAGGGAGCCAGTAAGAGAAGGAGAGTTAATGAGATGAAAAGCTTTTGACTCCACCTTGTTTAAGAGCTGTATGTGGGAAGCCTCCCCACACAAGAGTTGTACTTTACACAGGGGCGAATAAAACCCATGTATAAAGACAGAGGACTGTGGAAGGTTTTGCGCATGTACGGTGTAGATGGTAAGCTGCTAGGTGCCATCAAGAATTTTATGATGGTAGTGAAGCATGCATAAGGGTAAATGGGGATCTAAGTGAATGGTTCACGATCTATGTGGGCGTGAGACAAGGTTGTGTGATGTCCCCATGATTATTCAATATGTTTATTACTCACATAATGCCATTCAGGGATGAGTGAGGCTGGTCACTCATCTTAAATGTCATGGCCAACTTGCCTAGCCCTGGGCTCCTACACTCCTCTGTGGGGTGACAAAGGATTGGATAATGAATGATGAACGAATTAATATACGGATGGGGTGATGAGAGAAGTAAAAATACAAGTAATGGAGAGAGGGATGGCATTGGTGGTGAATGGTGATGGATGGATTATCTAAAATCTGTTGTATGCTGAAGATGCAGTATTACAGTACTCCCTTAACATCCACGGGGGATAAGTAACAGAGACACCCGCACATGTTAAAAATCCGCGGAGATCTGCTGCCCCCCTTAAAAACATCCCTGGACTCCCCTTAACTCTATGGCTGCAGCAGCTGTGATGACAACGTATTGACAGTGCTCACTGCAGAGAAATAGGAAAAAAATTGTGTGTTTTCAACTCGTGTTTTAACCCACTTATTGTTAATGAGAGCTAAAATATTTGTCAAACAAACGTCAATCTTTCTACTATCGTTTGCAGCAAACTGCATGTCCATAGGCACTCCAAGCACAAAGAACAATTTGAGAGAATACAAGGTGTGTTTTGACTGTCTGACATAGGAAATAGCCCAAGGAGGTGCAAATTTCCACCAAACCACAAGATTTTTTCCATACAAAACAGCGTTACAGCCACGTTACCTCGTCACAGTAATTGCAATACTAATAAAAATAAAACACTTCTAGCCAGTCTCCTATGATTTTGTTACAATATTGCAGTGTTTACGTTAGACTTTAACGAAACTAACGATGTGAGGAAAATCATTACAAACTTTATTAAACTTCATAAATGACTTTTATTTCCACTTACTTTTATAAAGCTTATTGATTTAGTGTCATGAGTCATTTCATAGCATAGCTGCACAGTTTGCAACCGCAAAAATGTTCGGTAGCTAATGCGCTTAGCATTATACATACAAGTGAAATAATAGGTGGTAGCAACCATCATTCACTCACTTGATGTAGTGCTGCCTAATTCTTCCTTGGCCTTTATCATTCTTTTTCTGTGCCTGCCCTCCTCTCTTTCTATTTCTGTCACCTTTCCTATCACTTCTTATTTTCTTTCCTTTACAGGTGGCTTTACACTGAGTGCCAAGCCAAATGGTTTCCTGCAAGCTAAGAAACCATTTACAACACTGGGTGGTAACCATATAACCAAGCCATACGTCCTAGCTACGTGTCAACAAGTGGGTTGTAGGAGGGTTAGTGCCCCTCCCTGTAGAACAAATAACTCAAAAGTCAAATGGCCACCCCTTACGGGATTATGGCATCTGGCAATATATAGACAGATAGATAGATAGTGATTTAGTGATATTTTTGCTATAATCAGAGAAATAATGATGCTAAGTGCATTAGCAACCAAACATTTTTGCGGTTGCAAACTGTGCAGCTATGCTATGAAATGATAAGATACTTATTGGCAGAGTTAGGGAAATAACAGAGGAAACAGTTGGAGAAGAATAGGGAGGTTTTAGGAAGGGAAGAGGTTGTACAGATCAGATATTCATTCTCAGATCTTTAGTGGAAAAGTTTCTAGAGAAGGGCAAGAAGTTGTATGCAGCCTTCATGGATTTGGAGAAAACATATGACAGGGTGGATAGACAAGATTTGTGGAAAATATTAAGAATATATGGAGCACATGGGAAGTTGCTGAAGGCCGTGAAGAGTGTGTATGAGGGTGCTAAGGCTGCAGTGCACATGGATGGTGAACTGAGTGAATTTTTCCATTTGAAGGCTGGATTGAAACAAGGATGTGTCATGTCTCCATGTGAAAGTGAAGGTGAAAGTGAAAGTAAAGGTGGAAGTAAAGGTGAAAGTGAAGTTGAAAGTGAAGTTGAAGGTGAAAATGAAGGTGAGTGAAGGTGAAGGTAAAAGTAAAGGTAAAAGTGAAGGTGAAAGGTGAAAGTGAGGGTGAAAGTGAAGGTGAAGATGAAAGTAAATGAATGTGAAAGTGAATGTGAAGGTGAAGATGAAAGTCAATGTGAAAATGAAGATGAAGGGGAATGTGAAAGTAAGAGATGGAAGGGAAAAAGGGAAAGTGAGTAAAAGTAATACTAAAGGTAAACATGAAAGTGAGAAAGTAAAGTTGCAAGTGAAGGTGATGGTGAAATTGAAATTCAAATTTAAAGAGATAGTGAAAGTGAGTGTAAAGGTGAAGGTGATTGTGAAAGTGAAAATGATCATGGAAGTGAATATGACTGAATGTGAATGTCAAAGTGAACTGAAAGTGAAGGTAAAAATGAATGAGAAGGTGATGCTTTCATTTTTGAAGGCTCCAACATGCTTGCATGTGTCGGCCTTGGTCACCCAATGGAGGCTCTCCATGCTGCTCGATCTTTGGCAGCCTCCCTGTTCAGTCCCTTAACCATAAGGTCCCAAGTCTTTTTTGGTCTACCCCTCCCCCAGTATTAATGCTTCTCACCTTCTGCACCCAATTATCATCCCCCATCCTCTCCACATGTCCAAACCACCTCAGCCTACCTCTCCTCATCACAACACAATACACTCCAGTCCCATCCTACCTCTCAACTCTTCCATCGTAAACCCAGCCCCCCAGGCCTGGCACGCAGGGACGCACTGAACATCCACCTAATCATTGTCATTTCTGTACGTTTGAGCCTGCGAATATCCTCTTCCTTTACTGCCAAGGTTTCACTACCATATAGCATCACACTCCTAACACATCCTGCATACAAAGACCCCTTAGCACGTAAGGAGAGTCCTCTAAATGTCAGGAGAGGCAACAGCCCCCTGAACTTCTTCCAACCACTTCTCACTCTAGCAACCAAGCTAGCTCCAGCCCCACCTCCGGCACATAACATGTCTCCCAAATAACAAAACTCTTCCACACACTCAAGAAACTCACCAGCAAGTTCAATCCTTTCACGCCTAACAATCTCCACCTGCTCTCCCTGGCACTCCGCATACATAAAATCAGCATTATCTCGCAGCCTACCTCTAATACCACTACATCTCTTGTGCACCCATTTATCACAAACACTGCACAAGATGGAATTACTTCCCACACCTTTGTGGCAAACTGCACACGGCCACTTTCCCTCTCCTCTGATTGTACCGCCACCAACCCCAGATATCATCACTTTTGTTTTATCTGCATTTACCCTTAAGCCCTTGTGCCCCATGCCATCTCTCCACTTCTTAAATCTTTCCTCCGCATCCTTTTCATTCTCTGCAATCAACACCAAATCATCAGCATACAACATCTCCCAGAGGAGTCCATCTCTGAAGTCACGTGAGAGGGCTTCAAGTACCATGATAAACAAGGGACTCAAAACTGACCCCTGATGCACACCAACATTCATGGAAAAGTCATCACTCAAAACTCCATTCACTCTTACCTGGGTGCGAGCACCCACATACATGGCCATAACCACCCTAACCAGCCACTCTTCCAACCCAAGCTTTCTCATTGCCCACTTCACCACCTCTCTAGGGACTCTGTCAAAGGCCTTTTCCAAATCAACAAAAACAAAATACAATTGCCTTTTCTTTCCAATATATTTTTCCTGAAGCTGTCGAACAATGAATATGGCATCAGTGGTCCCCCTGCCTGGCATAAACCCAAACTGCATCTCATCAATATTCACTCTTTCTCTAATCATACCTTCTACAATTCTCTCCATTACTTTCATTATCTGATCTAAGAGCTTTATACCTCTGTAATTTACCCTTTCCAGGGCATCACCCTTCCCTTTGTACACATTTACAATTACACTCTTCAGCCAATCATCTGGGACAACACATTCATATAAAATCATATTTATCAGGTCAGTGACTAAACTCACCCCAGTATCTCCTGAGGCCTTCAACATTTCGGCAGTCAACCCAGACACACAGGCTGCCTTCCCCACCCGAATTCTGCCTATTGCCTCACTCACAGCATCAATGTCAATCAAAGGCCAAGGGCCAAACACTGGATCTGCTGGCTCCAAACCTTCCCTATCCCAGTCAAACTCCTCATTCAACAACCGGCTATAATGCTCCCTCCATGCATCTTTAATATCCCCAATGTTCACCACTACCCTTCCTTCATCATTCTTCACACACTGTTCACCTACAATATCCCAATTATCCCTCTTCACCTGGCTTGCCACCCCAAATATTGTATTTTCCTTTCCCCATGATATAGATTATCAAGTAAAAGTCTCTGTGACTCAGACTCAGACTTTGCCCTGTATACCTCTCTTCAAGCCCTACGCTTGGCAGCCAAGTACTCCTCCCTGTTATCACCCTTCTTCCATTCCCGGAAAAGCCTTCATTTCTCCTTAACTGCGGCTTCTACACTCTCATACCAGCACCAAGTTACTTTATGTCTTGGTGGGCCTCTTGTCCAACCACATATTGCATCGGTAACTCTCAAGAGGTTGTTCTTAAGGGCTCTATACTCTTCATTAACGCCTCTGTCTACGGCTCCCTGATCAGCCACCACTCTCCTCATCTCACTATAAAAGGCATCCTTTACTGACTGGTTTCCCACCTTCCATATTTTCCTCCTAGGTACTTATGTCCTCCTTCTCATCACTCATTCTTTAAGGACCATGTCACAAATCAATAGTTTGTGCTGCTGCACACATTCCTCGCTTCCTATTACTTTAACATCCCTTACTAACCTCCTATCAACCCTCCTGACCAGAAAATAATCTATCTGACTGCTATTTCCCCTGGACTCGTACGTAATCAACCTACTCACTCTTCTTCTAAAATATGTGTTGCACACAATCTTGTCCACAGCCTTCCCAAACTCGAGTATTCTTTCCCCATTCGCATTCCTCACACCTCTCACTCTTTTTCTAAAATGTGTGTTACGCACAATCTTGTCCATAGCCTCCCCAAACTCAAGTATTCTTTCCTCTTCCGTATTCCTCACACCATATGCACATCCCCCATGGACTCCTTCATAACCTTGAGCTCTTTCACCCACATGACCATTTAAATCCCCTCCCAGAACCACTATCTCATCATCGCCCATACCACCTACTACACGTATTAAATCATCCCAAAATCTATCCTTCTCTGCATCATCCAACCCTGCCTGTGGAGCATATGCCGATGTAATTGCAATAATTTTCCTACCGATCAAAATTTTCACTACTAATATCCTATCGCTTACTCTCATAACATTCATAACATATTCCACCCATTTCTCTGCAACCAACACACCCACACCCACACCCCCATATCCGTCAGTCCCCCATGCCAAAACAACTTATAGTAGCAATCCTTCCCAACAGTCTTTCTGGCTGATCCACCCCTGTACCGGACTTCCTGCAAACATGCCACATCCACCCACCACCTACTGACTGCCTCAATGACTTCCCCCGCTCTTCCCCTCAAACTTCCCACATTCCATGAACCAATTCTGGGTGATTTACTGTCCTCAGGCTTGCTTTGATGCCGAAGACAAAAATATGTGAAGTAAAATGGAAGTGCCGAGTGCAGGGGGGGGGGGGAGATAGAGAGAACAAATAGGAGGAGGAAGTCCGGGGGGGGGGAGGGGGAGTCCAGACATCACTTTTATCGGACTTTTGCTTTTTTCAGACTGGCTTGGACCCCAATTAGTCCGTTATAGTGAGGTTATACTGTATACTCAATTAACGCTCTCAGTCATGGTCAACTATATCCTGTGTGTTCCCATATGGATGCCAACTCCTCAACACACTGTACCAGGGAAGTGAAGGAATTCAAACCCTAGACTCAAACCAAACTCTTCAGGTTTCAGTCATGCCTAGCCTACACTGTTACCACCACAGATGAACAATGAAATGACTCAAAATACAGAGAAGCAATGCTGCATGCAGTGTGGATTTCACTTGTAATGCAAATGAAAAATCCTCACACATAAGCATTCACGAGGCTGAAATTATTAATAGCTTTGAAATACTTGTGATTCCTCCTTTTAACTCTCCAACATTTATATTCCATTCTCCTCTGATATTCATTAATCATCCATCCTCTTAGTTACTCATTTGATCATACATCTCATATAACAATCTGCACATTCATCTATTCATTCTTTTCCTCCAATGTAAATCTTTGAGCTGGTAGGACCACAAGACTATTCAAAACCCACCAGGACCAGCAGGATTCTCAGTTCATACTGGTGTCCCAACAGCTTGAGTCTGTCATGAATGTAATTAGGGTTGAGGTTGTGGTAGCGGAGGGAGAGGAAGAGAGCGCAGGTGGTAGCCCCCATCACATAGTCTGGTACAATCTCGCCATATTCCCATGGGACGTTGCGAATCGACTTCAGGATGGGGTTACCTCTCTGTACGGTGTAAGAAAAAGTTAACTAAGCTAGCATGTGTTATCTTAAATGGCAACATTATTATAAAGTTAATATCACATTCGGATAATAGCATGTGTTATCTGAAATGGCAACAATATTATAAAGTTAATATCACATTCAGAAAATAAAGTAAAAAACACTCAAGAAAAGTATCATTCTTACACATCCAAAACTTTTAACAACCTAGCTGAGTGAAAGATAGGAACACAGTACAGTAATCCCTCCACTATTCAACGTAATAGAGCCAAAGGCATGTCCGGACACTGGTTTTGTCCGAATATTGGTCCTGAAGCTCCAGCACTGTCATTCATGGCCCTAACCTAACCTAACCTAAATCAGAAAACTACCTTCCTGCCTCCCTACCGGACATATATAGCACTTATTTAGGTCCCTTTTCACATAAATAATGCACACAAAGCATGAATTAATTGAATTTTAACCAAAAAATTATGATTTAGAGGTGAGTAAGGCATAGGTGCTCAGAACTTGCCACCATAGTATAAGTAAGTATCAGACATGGAAATCATCTTTTCTTACATTTTATGCACTAAATTATTGGATACAAAGCATCAAATACAGTAAATGATGTAAACTGTTACAAGAAAAATGGTTAGGTTAGGTTAGGTTAGGTTGGGTTAGGCTAAGTTATGACCAGACATGAAATTCACTGGCATTCAGCTTTTTTATAGCTTGTGCACTTAAAAACCATGCATGAAAAAATTAAATTGAAAGCAGGAAATTATGATTAACATTTAGGGTAATTTTTTAACCCATTTACAGCATGATGAAAACAGGTTAGACATGAAAATCTTTATGGTAATCATCTTGCACACAAATCAATGGCATTCACCTTTTTCATAGCTGGTGCACTTAAAAACCATGCATGAAAAAATTAAATTGAAAGCAGGAAATTATGATTAACATTTAGGGTAATATTTTAACCCATTTACAGCATGATGAAAACAGGTTAGACATGAAAATCTTTATGGTAATCATCTTGCACACAAATCAAAGGCATTCACTTTTTTCATAGCTGATGCACTTAAAAACCATGCATGAAAAAATTAAATTGAAAGCAGGAAATTATGATTAACATTTAGGGTAATTTTTTAACCCATTTGCAGCATGCTGAAAACAGGTCAGACATGAAAATCATTATGGAAATCATCTTTCACACAGTTTATGCATGAGATTAATGATATGGAAAGAACAAAACGGAATTTTGATGAAGTTAGGGTACTTACAAGAATGATGCCACCTCATGTATAACCTGCTCGGTCATCTCAGACTCTGACGGGAAGAACTTGTACCTCTCACACCTTAGCACTTCTCCTGCACTTTACAATCACCAGCACTTCTCACCAGCACTTTCCACAACGTTTTCTTTCGCATAACTGGGATAACATCACTTCACTGCACTGTACATAACAGTAAATTCCCGTGTGGTCTAGTGACGAGTCCTGGAGAATTTAGCCGCTGTCAGAGTCCGAGATGAGCAGCTTTCAGCTCCGTTCCATGTACCAACACACCAGGAGCACGTTGCTGTCGATACCAAATGAGAATGGAGCGGTCAATGTCTGGATACTTAGGAGTAAATATCGCCTTCCTCTCCACGTTTCGTCAAGTCTTCGAAGCAAAATCAGCCATGTACTGCTGTAGTTTGTCTCGGGACTTCTTGATATCAAACGAAGTGAAGCGAGGGAGGTTGAATTCACATAGGATCCATGATGTCGGCCACCCAGCGTCCACCTTCTCCCATATCTCCCTCTTCTTCTCCAGAGTCAGAACCACTTTCTTCCTCTTCTTAGGTGGCAGAGCCATCATCACACACATGATGAAGAAGGTGAAGAGCAGCATCAAGCCCTGCAGGAGGTAGGGTATCACCACAAAACCAATCACTTCAGGCGCCATTTTCAGAGCGTGTTCACAAGCTAGGAGCGGAGCGGAAAATGAGACAGACAGACAGACAGGCGCGACGCGCGAAAACACAGCCTATCAGCGCGCGCTGGAAATTCAAACTGACGCTGTCCCAAAAAATAGGATTTTTTTGGATTTTTTCGAATTTTTGGGCATTTTGGGGGTCGGACAGCCCACGATGTCCGAATAGTGATGCATCCGAATACTGGGCGTCCAAATAGTAAAGAGATTACTGTATTGTCATTATAAAAACCATCACTGGGAGTCCAAATACTAGTAAAAGTTTTTGTTGATTTTTTAAAATATGTACTATGTGGTCAAGTGAATGATTATATTCTCTCTTACCCCTTAGGCTCTTCATTACCGTACAGTGTGGTAAAAGTAAGATTTTTCATACTGAGGACAGTGTTATGCGATTTGAATTAACAGGCAAATTACAGGTACTGTAGTGAACTGTAATACTGGTACTTTCAGAAAACACTACACCATTTACACCATCTACAGATTCAAGGCATATAACACTTTGGTTTACAAAAATGGTGGTAGCTGGGAATCCATAAATTACAGCATTAGGACTGCCTACCATTCCAGCACATGTTCACCTGAGTTGTGCCACAAAAACTAGATACTTGTAATATTTGCTTACAACTTATGAAAAATAGCTTTGGGGATTGAAAAACTGGTGCATTTTAGAATAAAATTCACCATCTCCTGTCTCAAGGGGTATATGGTATTACAGTACAGTAAACCCTTCATAAGCCGAACTATATGGGGGCTCTACCCTGGTTCAAATTACCAATTTTTCCAGCTTACCGAATTTTCACCGCCCAAAATTGCTAAATTACCGAATTTTCACCTCAAAAATTGCTAAGACAATACCTATTACTTGTCCTTTCAACACTAAATTAAAGAAGCATATATAAATAAGTTATGACAAAAAACAATTTAGTGCATTTAATATACATTTAACCCCTTCAGTGCTGGGTGTATTTTCATTTTGTTCTTGTTGCCACCAGACAATTTTAGTCAGTGTAGGTTGGATCTGTGGAAGTGCACGGGGTTGGTACAGCCTTCGTTAGCCCCTTCAGTATGTGAGTCCATTCCCGAGTGCCATAAAATCAGCTGGAGGAAGCGTAAATAAAGTAGAAATAGACGTCACAGTACTGAAGTGGTTAATTGGTAGAAAATCATTCACAGAGGCTGTACAGACCGTCGGTAGCATGTGTTGGAGATGGATTTTCACCCCCCCCAAATTGCAATAACAATAATTATTACTTGTCTTCTTAACACTACAGTAAAGGAGCATACAGTGTATAAATTAATAAAGAAAGACAAAAAAGAAAGAATTCAGTGCACATAATTTACCTTTCGTCAGAGGCAGTAGATCGTCGGCAGTTTGTTTTGTTTTGGAGATGGAGGTGGTGGAGGTGGTTGAGTTCACACTTGAACGTAAATTCTAAAAAGTACCCAGTATTTATTTCACTCTATATTAAGAAATAAACATAAATGTAATCACTGTAATAGACTGCAGTGTAACACCTTTCGTTAGAGGCAGTAGATTCTTCGGCAATTTGTTTTGTTTTGGAGACAGAGGTGGTGGAGGTGGTTGAGTTCACACTTTAACGTCAATTCTAAACAGTACCCAGTATTTATTTCACTCTATATTAAGACCTTAGTGGTAGGTGGTGGCAACCATCATCCACTCACTTGATGTAGTGCTGCCTACTTCTTCCTTAGCCTTTATCATTCTTTTTCTGTGCCTGCCCTCCTTTCTTCCTATTTCTCCTATATTTCCTGTCACTTCTTACTGCTTTTCTTTCCTTTACAGGTGGCATTACATTGAGTGACAAGCCAAATGGTTTCCTGTAAGCCAAGAAACCATTTACAACACTGGGTGGTAACCATATAACCAAACCATACGTGCTCCCTACGTGTCAACAAGTGGGTTGGTGGAGGGTTAGTGCCCCTCCCCGTAAAAAAAAAATAACTCAAAGTCAAATGGCCACCCCTTATGGGATTATGGTGTCTGGCAATAGATAGATAGATAGATTAAGACCTAAACTTAAATGTAATCACTGTAATAGACTGCAGTGTAACACCTTTCGTTAGAAGCAGTAGATTCTTCGAAGTTCGGCAGTTTGTTTTGTTTTGGAGACAGAGTTGGTGGAGGTGGGTGAGTTCACACTTTAACGTAAATTCTAAACAGTACTCAGTATTTATTTCACTCTATATTAAGAACTAAACTTAAATGTAATCACTGTAATAGACTGCAATGTAACACTTTCAGTAATAATAGTACTGAACTTTAATCATGATCACTACACTAAGTCAAACGTGTACATTTTTTTTTTTTTTTAGCTTCATTCCTTTACAACTAGAGGTGCCAGTATTACTTCTTTTAAGCTTAGAACCTTCCATGGCAAGGCAGAAGGCAAAAGGAGAGCACTGCGCAGCACTTGATGACAGTAAGAATGGCACAACTACCGTCTCCAAAAGCAAGCAGTAGACTGGCACCACGTGTCCGCAAGGCGCCATTTCTCCTCCTACTTTCGCATTTCGGCCTACTTTCATACGTGGTCTCGGCCTGAGTTCGGCTAACTGAAGATTCCGGCTTCTAAAAGTTCGGCTTATGAAAGGTTTACTGTATATGCAAACCTATACATCCATACCATATCTAAATTTGACTCTCCTATCTCCTAATTGCCCCACTTGAAAAGAGAATCATACTGATGTTAGTTAACAATATTATAGGCACAAGAGAGGGACACCTGCATGTGGTGGCACTCACACAGTGAACCTAGCGGGTCAACTGTCTGATTATACAATCGTCCATCGGCTACTTCCGTATCCCCTGACAGGTGGATAGTGGACCGCAGGAATATAGCAACTTAAGCACTCCACATCATTCTTCATGCTTCAGATGACCCTTGGGTTGCAACTACTACTATTGCTAACACTGGACAGGAACTTGAAAATCCCTTTGAGCTAGCCTCCCAATTAATCAGTTTCATGGTTAGCAAGACAATCATATGTCTCCTGTCTCCGACTCTTCCTCAATTTGCCTCTAAAAAAAAGGAGGAGATGAAGAAGGAGATTCCCGAACAGAAAGGAAGGCTCTAAAATGACAGGGTCCTCATCCTCGTCGGTCCCACTGTACTCTTTCATGCCCGCAGAGGCTGCAGTGGTGATCTCCTCATCAGACATGGTCTGGTAACAAGAATCACCGTCGTCATCGTCCAGCCACTCCTGCATGTCATCGACGTCCACCTGCTCTCCTGCTGTTCTGAGGCAGCTGTGGAAATCATCCACGTCAAACCCCTCGAAGTCGTGTCCGGCATCGATTCCCTGCAGGAGTTGAGATCAACTGCTTTTGAGGGTTTTGACGGAAACTCCCTTCCATGCGTTCGCCCAGATGAACACTGCAGACTTCAGGTCATAACGCCAAAGATTCTGCACGGTATGCTCCCCAAGTGTGTCCTCGACCGCGTCCTCATCCTCCAGCACCACCATCACCTCGTTCAGGAACCTCCGTTGGTACAGTCTCTTTGCAGCCACGATAACACCCTGGTCCATTGGTTGTATCAGGGCAGTCGCATTAGGTGGCAGAAACATACACCTAATCCGCCCATCAAAAGCAACCAAATCCTTCTCAGATGGATGCGCAGGAGCATCATCCAGGAGCAGGAGTGCCTTCACCTGGTCGCGAGCGATTCCAAGGACCTCCGTTTGATAACGGATAACCTCCTTGACGAAATGTCTGTGGAACAAATCTCTGAAGATCTTAATGGCAAACCAGGCCTCCACAGAATGGTACCACACAACAGGCAAGCTATCCATCAACCCACAGAGACAACGTGGTTGTTTTGCACACCCAACAACAACGGATTTAAGGCGGTGCGTCCCATTAACATTTGCACAGCACAAAACAGAGACAAACTGTTTGGACAACTTCCAACCAGGCACAGACTTCTCCCTTTCCTCAGTCAGGGTGTTGGTGGGCAAGAAGCGGTAGAACAGACCAGTTTTGTCAGCCTGTCACCGTGATGTGTGCTTACGCCAAAGTCCTGTCCATACTGCGTAAGCTTGTCACGTGACTTCTTGATATCAAACAATGTTGAATGGGCTAGATCATATTCGCGAAGAATGTGTTCTGTGATGTAGCACGCGTCAATCTTGCTCAATATCTCACACTTTTTCTCCAGACTCAGAACCTTCCTCTTCCACTTCTCAGGTGGTGGTGGGGCATCATTACACACACAAGAATACAGCAGAGCAGGGCCACAACCTGAAGAAGGTAGGGAACCACCACAAACGCAACCACAATTACAGCCATCATTGCAAGCGCTACCACTCACGAGGGGCAAAAAGGAGAGGAAATGAGGTGTGAGCTTCTGCTCGCCGGCAAGCAGTACAGCGTTGCCATACTGCACCCAAAGGTAGCTTTCATGCACAGAGGAAGCAACACGCAGCAAACTCACATCTATATATAAGGTTCACTTCCATTTGCCCGGGCAAGGGTTAGTACATGACGGCAACAGCGGATGACCAGTAGATCACTGCCTCAGTTAGTGTGTGACTAATGCGACTATGACCATTCGGTAGGGGAGTGGACAGGCGCGCGTGGTGGGGAGTTTCTGCACTAATCCCGGAGGCCGGCAAACTCCTGCCATTTGTTGTAGAGGCAGACGGGCAGTTTTACCATACATTTACTCGTGGCTTGTGGTCTGTGTTAAACATGTGGTGGGCACCAGTACCCCTTAGCCAGGAACAACACTGGCCTCATCCTTTCAAAACTAAGCAAAGGATTTTCTCAAAGATATGCTCACTGTGTTTCCCAAGCAAAATTTCATAGGTTATCTTTACCTAACCTTACCAAACCTAACCTTCCCATCAGGGCTGCTTGGCTAAGGTGGCTGAATGTAGTACTGAATCCAAAACCCATACCGAATGGAAGTGTACTGCACAGTACAGTATACTGTACTGTACATACACACATACAGTACTGTACAGTGTACAGTACAGTACTGTACTATCATATGCATTGGTACAGAAATTACTGAACTGATACTCTAATTGTAATCATGGCGTGGGAAGGAATCTCTCTCTCTCTCTCTGTGTGGTATGTGTGTCTCCCGGTGGCCATGCAACTTTCGACCTATGATAGACAGGCAGATGGGCACTGTCACCAAACATATACTCGTGGCTTGTGGTCTGTGTTACATGCGTGGTGGCCACCTGTACCCCTCAGCCAGGAACCATGCTTGCCTCATCCTTTCAAAACTAACCATAGGATTTTCTCAAAGATATGCTCAATGTGTTTCTCAGGCAAAATTACATAGGTTTGCTTTACCTGACCTTACCAAACTTAACCTATCCCAATAGGGCTGCTTGGCAAAGGTGGCTGACTGTGGTATTGAAAAGAATACCCATAACAAATGGAAGTGTACTGTACAGTACAGTATTGTACTGTACATACACACATATCTGTGTACAATACAGTACCATCATATGCACTGGTACAGAAATTACTGTACTGATATTGTAATTATAGCATTAGAAGGAATCTCCCTCTCTCTCTCTGCGTGTGTGGTGTGTGTGTGTCTCGGAGGATGTGTGATTTTCGACCTTTGGTAGAGAGGCAGACGGGCGCTGTCATCGAACATGTAATCATGGCTTGTGGTCTCTGTTTGATCGTGGTGGCGGCTGGGCAAGACTTAACCGCTTGCGGGATAAAGTCGTACTGCTCGGGTACTGGAGATTCATGGGAGCGATAGGACGAGCGCGCGACTCTGTCAGTACAGGGGTGGACGGACATTTTAGCTCTGGTTGTGGGTTACGGACTACTTCCCGTTCATGGCTTAAGCCCAGCGGCCACAATACTGAATGTCTGGATATGTAGTAGTAGTAGTTGCTCCCTAGGCAGTCTGGCCGAACAGCCCCGAGTCCCTATGGAAGGCCACGGCAGAGACTGGGCTTTCCCACAGAGCTCTCAAGGAGTGTATGTTGTGTCGTTGGCGTAGGTGATTGTGTGCACTGCAGTCTTCCATGATGTGCTTAACAGTATGGGGTGCTGTGTTACATCCTGGACAGGCATCAGCGACGGAGTCATCCAGCCTCTTCTGATAACTCAAGAGAGCTGGATGATGGCCACATCTCAGCCTGCCCAGGTGGACCCTGTCCTCACGGGGGAGATAGGATTCAGAAGGATGGATATCAGGAGCCCGTGCATGCAGCTGTGTGTTGTCTTTGAGTGACTGAATGGAACGGCGGGTGATTTGAGTATGAATATGCTTCTGGAAGCTGGTCTGAGGCGGGCAGGGGGGAAGAGATGATAGTATTTGTGTATGATATCGTGTGCTGGGTATTGTTTTGATATTCCTTGGTGTGTTTGGATGTGCTGCCATGTAGTGTAGTGGATGCTGTGGGTTTGTGGAGGCTGCAGTGAGAGTTTGGGTGCCTCTCATGTCTAGATGATCCCTGACTTTGAGGACTTTGGTTTCTTGGTGTAGGTGGTCTGTAGGTGTAGTAGCTGTGCAGCCTGTGATTATTTTTAAGGCCTTGTTTTGTATGGTCTGAAGAGTGTTGTAGTGTGTTTTAGTGAGGTTTGGAGCCCAAGCAGGGCTTGCATAATTCATCACTGAACGTATATATTGTTTGTATACTGTGGTGGTGATTTTTTTGTTGTGTCCAAATGTTTTATGGGCAAGTGACTTCAAGGCATTGAGTCTAGGTGTTAATTTATTTTTGATGTTTGTGAAGTGTTGTTTAAATGACACTGATGTATGTTACACCAAGGATTTTGGGTGTGTGTTTGTGGTAGGGGTGTGTTGTCTATGGTGAGGTGTGGAATGGAATGTGACTGTGTTCTGGTGTCCAATTTGTGAGAAGAGTCACTATAGATTTGGCTGGGGCTATTTTTAGTCTGTTTGTGGTGAGACATTCATGTAAAGTGTGTTGAGGTAAGGCTGGAGGATTTGTGTGGCTGTGTTTGCATTTTGGTGTGTGCATGTAAGTGCTATGTCATCTGCATAGGAAGCTATGTGTATTTGTTGTGTGTGGGGTGTGGGTATGTCATGCATGTATAGGTTGAAGAGTGTGGGAGACAAGACAGATCCTTGAGGGACACCATTTGTGAAGTTTCTGATGTTCGAGGGCTGACCAGCAAAAGTTACATGTGCATATCTCCCTGCTAAGTAGTTTGTTAGCCATCTTTTTGTGTAATTGTGCATGTTTGTGTTGAATATTTTATTTGTGAGGTTGTGGCGGTGGATGGAATCAAATGCTTTACTAATGTCTAGTGTGACAAGGAGTGTTCTATGTGGTGGCCTAGCAGAATTCATGCCATCAAAAACTCTCTGTGTGAGGTCTGTAAGAAAAGTGTTTGTGGAGTGTACTGGCCTAAAACCATGTTGTGATGGGGCTAGGGGGGTGTGAGGTGTAACTAGTTGTAGTACCAGTCTTTCGGTGACTTTGGAGGGGGTGCAGTGGAGTGTGATGGGGCGGTGTGAGGAAGGTAATGTGGGGTCTTTGTTGGGTTTGGGGACAGTGATGATAATGCCATGCTTCCAGATGTTAGGTATTATGTTGTGTGAGTAGCTGTAGTTTGATATGTTGGTGAGTGCTTGTATGCCTTGTGGTCCACTGTGTTTAAGATGTATGTTGCTTATGTTGTCTGGTCCACAGGTAGATGAGTGCTTGAGGTTGCTGATGATGTGCTTTGTCTGGCTGTAAGTGAAAGGTGCGAAGTCTGGGTCTGTGGGGAACTGTCTCTTACGTCGGATGATACGTCGGTCGTCACGATGAGGGTTTAGATGGCTGATGTGTGAAAAGTGATTGATGAGAGTGTTTGCTTGTTGTTTGAAGGAATGGTGTCTGTTGTTGTGATGGCAGTGTGTGATTGTGTAGTGTTGCTGTTGGAGAGTGTGATTCTGTTTAGTGTTTTATAGAGTTTGCTGGTGTTTGTTTTGTGATCATGTGTTTGGAGATAATTACTCCAATTTAGTGTTTGCTGTTCTGATATTTTATTGTTTATTTGAGTGTTGAGTTCTTGTATTTGTTGTATGGTGTCGTGTGTATGTGGTGTTCGGGAGTGTCGTAGTGTGTCCCGTTGTCTGATGAGGCCTTGAATTTCTGGTGTGAAATTGGGGTTGTGTCTTTTTCTGTTGCCTCTGGGAATGTGTCTTTTGTCTGCATTTTGTATAATTGTATTGAAAGTGTGCACAGCGGTGTTGATGTTTGTGATGGATGTACTGTTTAATGTTTCAAAGTGTTGCTCTGTTTCAGTTGTGAAGGCCTCCCAGTTGTCTCTCTTATAATTAGTGTAAGTGTGTCTGTGGCCAGCTGGGGTGATTCTAGTTTTGGTAGTGATGATGATCGGGAGGTGGTCAGAGCCCTTGGGTCTGACCACTCTCCAGAAAGTTGTGGGGGCGAGGTTTGGGGTACAGAAGGTGATGTCTGTGGATGATGGGAGGAAGAGGGCTTGGTGTGGGATATGGGTATGAAGATTGGGATGACTGAATATGAAAAGGTGATCTGTCTGGGTATGTAGTGCCAGCCCTCTGTCTGTGTCAGGGTTGTTGACATACCAGGCCGACACCTTAGCGTTGAAATCACCACCCAGGATGATGTCTGGAAATGTTGGCTGGCTGGCCAAAGTTCTCGGGCACTTTTATATCTGGATAATAGCAAGTAAGTTCGGATAATGGTTTAACAGAGCCAAGGTCCAGCATCTGGATACTGAACACGTCTGGATAATGAGCATCTGGATAACTGAGGGATCACTGTATACATGAAGGGTCACCAGTCCAAAGGGGATTTTGCACCAATCCCCCAATTTCTGGATTTTGACCCTTCGGGTTGGTGGAGATATTCCCCTTATGGGACTACAAAGCTAGTTGAAAAGCCTTTGTAAACACAGTGTATTTCCAGCCTTATTCCCCCATAACAACTTTTCACATCCTGAGTATGTCCAAAGGGGGTGATGTGGAATGTAAACATGAGCTCAACTGTTACCTTCCACGTGTTTCAGCGTGCACCAATGAGAATCGAGACAGCATGCACACCCTGCATTGTGACTGGTCACACACTTTGGGCTGAAGAGTTAAAGAGATGTCTTTTGTTTCTATCATTCTCACTATCTACACATTTACCTATCACGTCTTTCCAGCTGTCGATCTACCTACTTATCTATCTACCCATCTATCTAACCTGTTATCTATGTAGCTGTCTAATAATCATCTACCCATCTACTATTATATACCATTCATCAATCAGTCTTTCATCAAACTCTATCTACCTATTACTGGTCATCTATTTACCTTTATATCTGTGTACCTATCTAATTATCATTGTATGTATATTTTTTTATATGGATATAAGTATCCATCCATCATCCAATCCTACATTGCCCCATGAGGAGCGCAGAAGCCTGGGGCTAGGCAAGTAAGTCCTGACATTTAAGATGAGAGTGACCAGCCTCACTCATCCCTAAGTGGCATTAAGTACCTTTCTACGTATATAATAGTGCCACAAGTCGCTCCCTAAGTTGGCACCTGAATGGGTGGGTAGATTTATTTTTAAAAAAATAATAAAAATAAATAAATAAAATAAATAAATCATGGATATTGACCAAATTTTTTTCATAATTCACTAAAATACATTGGGATCTACATTGTGTTAAGAAATCATTGCTCTATCATTAGTGATAGCTGAGTTACAAGCGAAAATAAGGTAGGCAAACTTTGGGAACGATTTGTGGCAAACTTAGTTTTGGAGTCATTACCTCCTTTGGACTGGGGACCTCTCATATATGGATCAATCAATCTGAACAATCTTAATTAGTTCCAATTATATGATTCATCAAATTAATCTGAAAAATGTTTTGTGTACCCAGCCCTTAAATTTACATTGTTTCTGCTCAGCCTGTGTGTGCTGCTTGACCAGCTTGCTCTACTCTGACACTCCGAAAAGCATCATCAAACACACAGAAAAATGTACAGTTCAATTTGGACCAACAGAGGGATACTAACAAAATCCACCTTTTTGCAATTTTTGCAACTGCAATGTACAATAAATTTAGTTCCAGTTTTGTCATATGAATCATCAATCAATCTGAATAACTTCTGTCGGTTCCGATTACCAAATATGATACATCAGGTATTCTGAATTATGTTCTCTACACCTATCCCTTCCTCAAATTTATATGTATTTCTGCTCACCCTGCCTGTGCTGCTCACCTGACCTGCTCTGCTCTGACACTCCAAAAAGCTTTTTTAGAAGCACCAAAAAATGTGTAGTTCCGATATGGACTGACAGAGGGACACTATGAAAATCTGCATTTTTGCAATTTTAGCAATGTTTCACAAAATTTTAGCAACTGTAATGTACATCTCTAAATTTGCTGCAAAACATTACACCCGTTAGTGCTATTTAAAGAGTTCTGTATGCATCCTTCCTCATTTCCACAGAGGATGGACATACAGATAGATAAACAGACAAACACTCTCTTTTATATATATACAGATCGTACCCAATCAACATTACCCACACATATGTCTTAACAGTCCTACTTCCACTACTCTTACTCTTGACATTTTACCCCTCTTTCTAATAATGTTTTATCCCATTCAGGAAAAGCTATGGGTTTCATCTTTCCATTTGGTTCCCAGTCTACTTCTTCCCATTACTTTATCAGAGGACTGCAAGTCTGATTTTTAAATGTCAATGTGTTATCTTTTCCTCCTCATGTTTCTCTACCAATGCTCCATAAGGGCATAATATAGTTCTATAATTATTTATTGCATTAAACTCCACACTGCCAGCTCTAACTGCTCAAATAAGAAGATGAGTTGTCATCGTTATCATCCTCATCACCATCCGGACCTCCTTTCCCACCCTAGGGCAGGGTAAGGAGTAGCAATGTCCAGACAGCCCAAGTTTGCCCAATTTGATGGGCCACGCTTCCATCCACTCATCATTCAAGCCCCCAGAGTTGTTATATACATAATTTTTTTTTTGTGCATGATTGTGGACATAGACTCTGACAGCCTGTTCCCTTAGGCCCAGTAATTCTACATACCATACACCTCTGCATGACACCACTTCAGCACTAACACCCACCATTCATACTGAACATATACTAGGGTTGTCTCATCCAGGTTGGTGTACTCATACTGTATTACAAAAGGCATTTTTTATATGTCAGCAGGTCATTGGTAGGTCACTGAGGTCTATTCGTACTTTCACGAAAAACAAATCCTTTAACCTGTTCCCTGCCCCTGCCAGGAATCAAACCCATGCCCACTGGGACAATGGACCACCTCTCTACTGACTCAACCACCATCTCCCAACTTGTCATATAAGTTTTATGAAAAAAGTGTATTAAGTACTTACCTGCCTTGAGCTCACAATGACAGAGAACTTGGAAGCAGGTTTGTTTGTTGCTGATGAGGTCTGTTCCCCTGCTGACACTGTTTCTGCTAGTGGCTCCTCATAGAATTCTGACTTCTTGAGACTGCTAAATGCTTCTATTGAAAAAAAAAAAAAATGCTGTACAGTGCCGAGAAAAATTGTAATATATTATTATAATATAAGGTATATAGCCAATTATCATAATACTGGTACTCTAATTAACAGTTTTCCACTACCAATAAACACGTTTCTGTATGGCTAGAAAAGAAAAGTATTTGCAAGGTTAAAAACAATAAAGTGAACCTGAAGGTACCATTCTTGAAGAGGCTTCATGCAACTCTCAACACTACGAAGCATAGGAAATGGTGACCTATGAAATCAACCCAGACTCAATTAGCTGGGAAGAAGATGCACTGCTTCTTGTCTCCAATTATAAAGCCACGCAAGGCATGATGAACTTCCTCCAATGTCATTAGTGTCTCACTCAATTGGCAGGAGACATTAATTATATCAAAAGACGGTCAACACACCTTGGTAGGCATTATAACTGGACTATGAATCCGATTCATTTGTGGAATTTGCATTGGAGGGCAGGGTTGGGTCATTTTTTTTTTCTTAGTCAATTAACAATCAGATTAATTCATTTTACTTAGTCTGATCTTCAAAGGGAGTTAACGATGGGTCAGTCTCCCCCCCCCCAATAACCCTTAAACCACGGGGTTGTCAGAGGCGCGCCGTGCATATCCCGCGGGGAAATCCGCGCTACAACTGACTTTTTAAAAATATTTGCCAAAAATCAGTTATTAGTCCTAGAATATTATAATTAAATATGCATATGGCACATACCTTCAGCTTTCTCCTGGGATGTTTTTTTTTAGCACTCGTCAACTACCGTAGGACTTGTGGAGACTTCTGAAGTTGGGTAACTAAGTCTCCACTTTACACTTCCCGACTTCCCATAATATGAATACCACTGCCAGATATTAACACTAGAAACACTATTCAATGATTTCCAAGTAGTTTGGAATCCATACTAAAAAAAAAAAAAACACTGTGAAAGCAATGTAAAATACGAGCGCATACAAACCTCCCACTCGCGCTAATTCGCCGCTGGTATTCCGTCATTTCTTACTCATATACACACTCACACTTTATTATTTCTAGTACTCTATTACACTTATATATATCTACAGTCCTTTACCTCTTCCTACACGATGTTTAGTAGGGGTAGAGGTCACAGGGCCTTTTATAATGGGCGCAAAAGTAGCAGAAACGGAGGGGCGCGACTGCAACGTGATTTCACCGTGAAGGACAAGAGCGAACTGAATGTACAATATGTATCTCGGTAGCCAAGAGTTGAAAATGTCAGCTGCTAATGTATATGCTAAGAAATAAGTCGTAGGAAATCTAGACAATACATAATACTGTAAATTAGGTAGTTCCAGGCGAATATAAATATCACTCAGGCTTCTCCCTTCCTTTCTTATATACATTTATATTATGAAAGTAGCTCATACGGCACATTTCACGGGAAAAGAAAGCAGGGAAAATTAGCGAACAAGTGCAGGCTGGATGTTGTCAAGTGATAATCAGCCAATTCCTGGTGTATGGCACTATCAATTACCTTATTTTTTTAATATATATACAGTAAAACCTTGATATAATGGACTTCAGTAGACCGGAATTCGCTTTTATCGGACTCGAGGAGCTACCGGACTAAACTCCTATATATCGGAAAAAGTCCAATATAGCCAGAAAGCAGTCCGGATTGCCTGACAACTTCAGCTATGTTCACCACAATAAGACAAGTACAAGACATGTTTTTCAGTGCACAGTACAGTATTATTATACCATATGATTAATGTAGTGAAGGTATAACACAGTACAATACTACAATGGTGGTGAAAACCACTGATGCAATCCGGACTAATGTCTGATATATCGGAAAAAGTCCAGATTAGCAGAGGAAAGTCCGGATGTCGCTTTTATCGGAAAATTGCATATTTCGGACTAGCCTGAGCCCCAATTAGTCCGTTATAGTGAGGTCTTACTGTATTATTTTGTATAAGAATAAGGCATAGGACTCATTTCAATGGATGAAAACAGTGGAAAAATCCAGGAAAGGTTTACTTAGCGCAGAGCGGCTGATCAGACGACGCAAGAGGGTAATGGAGGGGAGGTAGGGAGGGGAGTCTAGAATGGGGGAAAATGGCTACACTGACAACAATGGATGGGAATAGTGATGACATTTCCAGCTCTCACTATTGTCGGACATTGGCAGTGCTGATAGATGATACAAGTCACCACCTGAAAGGCCGGGCGAATTCAAAACAACACAGAAGCACAAAAGTGACGCCCCGCGGTATGATCCATTGCAACCGACTGTCACGAAAGTGACGACCCGTGGTTTAGGGGTTAATTAACCAGATTAATTCATTTAAATTAGTTTAATCTTCAGAAGAGAGTTCATCCATCCAAACATCATTCAACCCCACATCGCCCCATGAGGAGCGCAGGAGCCCGGGGCTAGGAAAGTTGGTCCTGACATTTAAGATGAGAGTGACCAGCCTCACTCATCCCTGAGTGGCATTACGTGAGCAATAAACCCCAACAATCCCTCGGACAAAACCTTCACTGGCTCAATCTGATTGAAGATCTGTAATTACCAACTAAACCACCAGGTGCCAAAATTCAGTTATATGGTTACCCAGCATAGTAAATGGTTTCCTGGTGTACACGAAACCATTTAACTTGCCACTCAGTGTAGAGTCACCCACAGGCAGAAGGAAGAGGAAAAAATGAAGAAGAGAAAGAAGAGGGAGTCTAAAGTCACCCATAGACAAAAAGACAAGGAAAGAATGAAGTAAAAAATGACTAAAGAGGATGGAAGGAAAGAAGGATGGAGGAGAGGAAAGGGCAGACACCCAAGGGCAGCGCTATATCGAGTGAATTAATTCATGAATTTCAATTAATTCTCAATTAATCTCCCTGTTTTAATTAACTTTCAATTAATTTCCCCCCCTGGGGGGTAGGGGGTTTTTCAAGAATTCTCCCCCAGTATCCCTACTTGTCGTAAGAGGCGACTAAAAGGGTTGGTGGCGGGTTAGTGCCCCACCCCGTAAAAACAACTAACTTGTAGGAGGAGGCTGTAGCACGGGCCGAACAGGGTAGTACTCCCGAGGGGAATGGAATGCTGGTGATAGGGAGAGCTGGAGCTCCTTTCACTAGCTACCTAATCATCCTCCTTTGCTGACCTTTTCAGTGTGACAGTAACATGGAGAGTAGACCAGCATACTCTCCCAATCATTTCCTCTAACTATCCTATGCACTACACCACATGCGCTTTACATATCACACAACGTACCCCACTACGTTACAGGGGTTGACGCCAGCAAGGGCATGCGGCCAGAAAACTTTGCCCCCGCTACCTAGTGGCGGACTTTGGGGGGAGGCTTGACTGGGGTTCCGCCGGCACAGATCATGGGTCCGGGGCGAGATGGGGCTCGAACCTGTGCTAGAGGGTACAGGGCATTGCGGTTCCCAGGCTGCCGCTTCCGCTCATTAGAGAGGGGCCCGAACCTGGGAGTAGCGCCCCAGGAGGCTGCCCTATCAGTGGGTGTATAATGGCGGGGCAGTTGCAGTGCCAAGCCGCGCTTGGAGGGTGTCCCTGCAGGTGTCCTGGCAGGGTGCCCCGAGGCCACTACCACAGCCACTAGTAAGCTGGTGGGCTAGGGGTCCCAGATCCATTGCCTGGACCTGGGTCTGTGCAATGGGTCGGGCCTTTGGAATGTTTACCCCCCTTTATCTTACCGACTATGACTATGAACAAAAACAAGCACCAAAGCAAGCCTGACGACAGCAAATCACCCAGGGGGTTTAGGGTGGGTTCGTGGAATGTGGGAAGTTTGAGAGGAAGAGCAGGGGAAGTTGTTGAGGCATTTAGTAGGAGGTGGGTGGATGTGGCATGTCTGCAGGAAGTCCGGTACAGGGGTGGATCAGCCAGAAAGATTGCTGGGAAGGATTGCTACTATAAG
>JAGKTI010003719.1:44884-55275 GCA_018397915.1 Birgus latro
TTCGAGATGCCTGGACACACTGCGTTTGAAAGACTGGAGATCACAGGAAGTAGGAAATACAGACAGAGGAAGACAGTTCCAGAGTTGACCAGTTGCATAAATGAAGGACTGGGAGTAACGGTTAACTCTTGCATTAGAGAGCTGGACAGAAAAGAGATGAGAGTTTGTTGCTAGACGGGTACTACGTGCCCATCATAGAGGTGGAGAGATGCAAGCAGACAGTTCAGAAGAACAGTGACCGCTGAAGTAGTGATAGAAGAGAGATAAAGATGCAACAGTGCGGCAAAGAGACAAAGGTTGAAGGGAACCAGTAAGAGGAGGAGAGTTAATGAGACGAAAAGCCTTTGACTCCACCCTATTGAGAAGAGCTGCATGTGGGGAGCCTCCCCACACATGAGAGTTGTACTGCATACAGGGGCGAATAAAACCCATGTACAAGGTCAACAACTGTGCAGGGGTAAAGAAAGTTCGGAATCGGCTTAGCACACCTAATCTCTTGGAAGCAGATTTCACAAGAGATGTAATGTGTTCTTTCCAAGATAAATCCTGAGAGAATGAAACCCCAAGCATGTTCAAGGATGATGCAGGACACAACTGTTCATTATTAAACATCAGTGGGTAATCCTGAGGAAGATTTTGTCGGGTTGATAAGTGTAAGAACTGAGTTTTTGATGCATTAAAAATAACAAGGTTATTTTTACCCCAATCAGAGATACGAGTCAAGTCAGACATTAGGTGTGCCATAGCCTCATCCCTTTTTGTTGAAGTGACTGATGACATGGACGTTGCAGAAACCGAATGGAAAGGTGAAGGGTGGAATCATCAGCATATGAGTGGATAGGGTTAGATGTACAGCTTAGAAGGTCATTGATGAATAAAAGGAAGAGAGTTGGTGATAGGACAGAGTCCTGAGGAACACCACTGTTGATAGGTCTAGGAGAAGAACGATGGCAGTCTACAACAGCGGCTATAGAACAACCAGAAAGGAAGCTAGAGATGAAGGCACAGATAGAAGGATAAAAACCGTAGGAGGGTAGTTTGGAAATTAAAGATATATGCCAGACTCGATCAAAAGCCTTTGAGATGTCAAGTGCAATGGCAAAGCTTTCGCCAAAGTCCCGAAAGGAGGATGACCAGGAGTCTGAAAGGTAGGTGAGAAGATCGCCAGTGGAGCGTCCCTGATGGAACCCGTACTGACGATCAGAAAGAAGGTTGTGACAGGAAAGATGCTTTAAAATTTTTGTTAAGGATTAACTCGAAAACTTTTGAGACACAGGATGTTAAAGCAATTGGACGATAGTTAGAGGGTTAGGAATGGTCACCCTTCTTTGGGACTGGCTGAATGAGAGCAAACTTCCAGCAAGAAGGAAAGGTACAAGTTGATAGACAAAGGCGAAAGAGTTTACCTAGGCAGGGTGTAAGCACAGAAATACAGTTTTTGAGGGCAACAGGAGGAACTCCATCAGGCACGTATGCCTTGTTAGTATTGAGGCCAGTGATGGCAGAAAATACATCAGCTGAAGAAATTTTAATGTCAGTCAAGAGGAAGTCAGAGGGGGGAAGTGATGGAGGAATAGCAGCGGAATCGTCTAAGGTGGAATTGGAGGAGAAAGTCTGAGCGAAGAGATCTGCTTTATCAGTAAAAGAAATAGCTACATAGCCATCAGAGTAAAAAAGAGGAGGGAAGGATGATGAGGTAAAGTTGTTAGAAAGGTTTTTGGCAAGGTGCCAGAAGGAGCGAGAAGAATTCGAGTTGGAGAGTTGAGGACATTTAGCACGGATAAAATTATTTTTGGCAGAGCGAAGAACAGACTTAGCACAATTCCGGGCAGAAATATATAAGAGATGTGATTTAGGGGTGGGCTGGCTCCGGTACCTCTTATAGGCCCTCTCCTTGTTGCAGACAGCATTAGAACAAGCGTGATTAAACCAAGGCTTTCTTGCATTAGTCAGAAGATATGAGAAAGGAATGTATGCTTCCATGCCTGAGAGAATAACCTCCGTAATGCACAAGGCACACTCAGATGGCTCCCAGCCATGGAAGCAATAATCATTCCAAGGAAAATAAAAGAAGTACTGCTTGAGGGCCTCCCAATCTGCAGCTCCAAAGTGCCACAGGCGGCATTTCTGTGGAGGGTCCACAGGCCTTACTGGAGCGATAGGACAGGTTAAGGTAATAAGGTTATGATCGGAGGAGCCCAACGGAGAGAAAAGATTAACAGTGTAAGCAGAAGGATTAGTTTTTAGGAAAAGGTCAAGTATGTTGGAACTCTCTCCAAGGCAGTCATGGATACGGGCAGGGAGCTGTACAAGCTGCTTTAGGTCATTAAGGATAGAAAAGATGTAGGCTTGTTCACCAGGTGGATCAGTGAAAGGGGAGGAGAGCCAAAGGTGGTGGTGAACATTGAAATCTCCTAGAATGGAGATTTCAGAGAAAGGAGAAATGGATAGAATGTGTTCCATCGTAGAAGTAAGATAGTCAAAGAATTTTTGATAGTAGAATTGAGAGATAAGTAAACAGCAAAGATATATTTAGTCAGAGAATGACAGGAAAGCCGAAGCCAGAGAGTAGAGAATTCGGAGGAATCAAGTTCAGGAACACGAGAGCAAGATAGATCGTTGCGTACATATACGCAACAGCCATCTTTGGCTTTGAAATGAGAATAGATAAAGTAGGAGTATACAGAAAAGGGTTTGGTGTCAGTTGCCTGAGACAGCTGAGTCTCAGAGAGAAAGAGGTGAGGCTTAGAGGAGAAGAGGTGGTGTTCAACGGAGCGAAAGTTAGAGGAAAGGCCGCAAATGTTACAGAAATGAAGAAGGAGTGAGTCAGACAGTGGTTCCAGGCAGCTCTGTGAGTCGTCACCGGGAGAGGGGCGGATGGTGGGAGCATTTATGGCCCCCCCCCTGGGGACTCCGAAGCATGATTTTTGTGCGCCATTTTCTTTATTACAAATTTTGAAAAGGAAGTGTAGTGTGTAGTGTGCATATAGTTTGGTGTTGACAGTTAGAGAAACTTGTATTGGAGATGGTCTACTCTCTGTGTTACTGAGACACTGAAAAAGTTCAGCAAAGGAGGATGGTCAGGAACAAGTCCTGCAGGCTGATGAAACAGGAGCTCCAGCTCTCCCTGTCATCAGCCTTCCATCCTCCTTGGGAGTACTGCCCTGCTCGACTGGTGCTACAGTCTACTACCCAGCGCTGTAAATGGTTTCTTGGCTTAGAGGAAACCATTTGGCTTGTCACTCAATGTAAAGCCACCTGTAGAGGAAAGAAAAGCAATATGAAGTGACAGAAAAGATGAGAGAAATAGGAAGAGAGGAGAGCAGGCACAGAAAAAGAATGATAAAGGCTAAGGAAGAAGTAGGCAGCACAACATCAAGTGAGTGGATGATGGTCACCTTAAGTTAATAAACTATCAATGAAAATATGACTGGAGACTTCAAGGTAAAGTCATCATTTACTAGTGCTACAGCCCCCACCAACTTAATATTAAGCACCTACAAATAATAAGTTTTGTATTTGTTAGGAAAAATCAGTCTGCCAAATTATTTCCTAAGCTATTTCCCTAACTCTTGCAATTAATAACAGTCACAGTTAACTAATGATAACTTGTCTCTTGATATACAGGATGACCTGTAAATGGCACTCCATTAGAATATTATCTGACAGAATCTAACGTGGCACAGAGATGGCTCAGGATGATGTTGTGGCCGTGGGTGTGGCACTGACAGTAGGAAATAAATAAATTACGAAGGATAGTCATTGATGATGGCAACTGAGCTGTCCTCACAACAGACAAGAATTCACCCAGCAGAGTGGGAGAGATGCATTGTAAAGTATATGGATCACCTTGTATATTGTATAATTTACCTGAAAAACAAAGAATTGGTAGTACAGAAAATAATTTGGTATTATATTTCACAGTCCATGTATTTCCTGTGGATGAAATTAATATATAATGACATATGTTATTCTGAGTTTCAGTAAATGAAAGTCAAATACCATACTTGCATTTGGGACATATTCTAATGATCTAAGCATCAACATGAGGATACATAGTACTGGTACAAAATAACTGCAGAAAAATTTTCTTTAAAAATGTATACATATGTAAAACAAGTAGTGACAGCAGCGAAGTAGTGGCAGTGCACTATTTTTTTTAAAATGTAGCTGTACAGCAGTGTTAGGGACAATATAATTTGATCAAAGAAGCAGTAGCAGTAGCAGCACTATTATCTTCTGCAAGTAGGACACACAACACTGCAAGTGGGTTTAGTTACTAATTTAATAAATTCAGTTATATAAGTGTTGCTTCAGATGACTGAATGAAAAGCATGACTGTAAATATGTAAAAGGGGATGAGTGATGCCCTAGGAGGAGGAAATTATTGAGGCATAAGCTTTTGGACCACATAATGAAAGTAATGGAGAGTCCCAGAAGGTATGATAAGATAGAGTGAAAAATAATGAACTTATATTTGGGTTTAAATCATGCAAAAGGACTACTGATGCAATATTCACTGTCTGACAACTTCAGGAAAACTGTAATGGAAGAAAGAGTTGTGCTCTGTTTTTGTTGATTTGGCGAAAGCTTTCGACAGACTGCCCATGGATTACGTGAAGTGGGCAATGAGAAAGCTTCGGATGGAAAAATGGCTGATTAATATGGTTACGGCAATGTATGAGGGTGTTCCCACCCAGGTGGCATAGAATGGAGGTTTAAATGACAAATTTTCCGTGACCGCTGGTGTGCATCAGGGGTCAGTTTTGAGCCCTTTATTGTTTATTATGGTGCTTCAAGCTCTCTCATATGGCTTTAGAACTGGACTCCCATGAGAGGTGTTCTATGCTGATGACTTGATGTTGACTGCAAAGAATAAGATGGCAGCAGAGAAAAGATTTAGGAAGTTGACAGATAGAATGAGGTTTTTGAGTTTGAGAGTAAATGTGGATAAGAGAAATGTGGTGATATCTAGAGCAGGTGGTAGTACTCTCAAAGCAGAAGGAGCATGGTCATAAAGAGTTTGCCACAATGGTGTGGGAAATAAGTCCATTTTTTGCAGTGTTTGTGATAACTGGGTGTATAAGAGATGTACTGTAGTGGTCTTAGAGGTGGGCTGCAAAATAATGCTGATTTTCAGTGTGCATTAGATAAAGCAGTGCATACTGGAGGAGAGAGGCTGAAAAAGATTAATATTGGTGGAAGGTCTCTTGAGTGCTTGGAGTTTTGTTATGACACAGGAAAAGTAAAGAGTGACTGGAAGAAGTTTCTGGAGTTGTTGCCTCTTCTGACACTGAGGGGCTCCTCTCTCTGTACTAAGGGGTCCTTATATGCAGCTTGTGTTAGGAATGTAATGCTGTAGGCAGTAAGAACTTGGTAGTAAAGGTGGAGGATATATATGGGCTCAAATGTACAGAGATGAGAATGATCAGATGGATGTGTACTATATCCTTGGGTGACAAGTCTGAGGGGGTTAGACTGTGAAGGAAGGGTTGAGAAGAAGGATAGGACTTGAATGTACAGTATTAGCGATGTGATGAGAAGGGTAGTAGTAGCAGTAGTTGTTTCCTAGGCAGTCTGGCCGAACAGCCCCGAGTCCCTAAGAAAGGCCATAACCGAGACCAGGCTTTCCCGCAGAGCTCTCAAGGAGTGTGTGTTATGTTGTTGGCATAGGTGATTGTGTGCAATGCAGTCTTCCATGATGTGCTTAATTGTATGGGGTGCTGTGTTACATCCTGGGCAGGCATCAATGACGGAGTCATCCAGTCATGATGAGAAGGGTTAGACTGAGACAGTTTGGGCATGTGCAGAGGATGAAGCATGACAACTGGGTGTGCAGGATGAGAGGTGTGAACACTGAGTTGCAAGAGACTGACTGAAAAAGACTTGGAACAAGGACATACAGTATGACCTCAATGAAATCGGACTGAACATAGCAGCTGCTAGAGATCGAGAAGTGTGAAAAGCCATCATTAGGCAACCAAGGTTGATGCAGTAATTTGGAGCCTTAAACACTGACTAGAGCAAGACAGATGATCAAATCTGACCCTAAGCACTGAAAAGGGTATGGTAACAAAGGCAACACAGTTTTATAAAACTGGATCATAAAGGAACTTTGTGTATATGACAGAACATACCCAGTACTCACTAGTGAAGCATGAAGAAGAGCCACTTCCCACATGCTTTTTGTTAACATCAATATAGCCTGATTTTATCTTGGTCTGTGAAGTGCTGACAGCTGCAACTTCAGCAGGATCATCAGCATCCTTCATCATATTGACCTCTTAGATCTGGAATGACAAAAAGAGCTTGAAGTACCGGTATAAATTACGTGGTAAACATCATATCTATCCATCCATCACCAATCCCATGTTGCCCCATAGAGAAGTGAAGGAACCCAGGGCTAGGCAAGTTGGTCCTGACATTTATGAAAAGAGTGACCAGCCTCACTCATCCCTGAATGGCATTACGTGAGCAATAAACCCAAACCACCCCTTGGATATAAACCTTCACAGGCTCATTGTTTGATCATAATCTAAACTAACATAATCAGGAACATCATAACTCTCATCTATGGCAATGATATACAAAAAAACAGTGAAAAATTTGGGAAATCTGTAAAATACTTTTTTTTCTAAAATCCAAATACATTTTTCACCATGTTATGTTGTGCTTATCCTTTGTCACACTGAAAATGAATTTTCAGATGGTAAGTCACCCACATTAATTTCCATAATATTAAAAAAAAATAAAATAAATAAAATGCAGTATGATTAAACAATATAACCCAAACATTAAACTACTGTACCTGATTTTAAAAGTTCTGGCAATTAATGATGCGCTGCCTAAAAGTGCGCACTTCCTTCACAAGTCCCAGGGGTCCCATCTCCCTGTTTCAGTCCAGGTGTTCAAGGTACTCCAGTGTGAACTCGACGTGCTCCAGGAGTGCGCTCAGCTTGGGGATGGCTGGAGTAGCGGTGTACTGAGAGGAGTCCGCATCGTCTTCGCTGTCCTCGTTGGAATCTTCCAGCTGGGTACTTGTACCTGCAACTGAAGATGCGATCTCAATATCAGAGATGATCTGATACCCAGGATCGCCCTCGTTGTCATCCAAGCACTCACACACTTCGTCCACATCCACCTCATTGCCAGCCACATGAAGAAACGCATGGAAGTCGTCCAAGTCAAAACCTAAAAAGTCGTGCACCACATCAGCTCCAAGAAGCAGATGAGACCAACCACTTTCCAGACTCTTGACAGGGACTTCCCTCCATGCACTGCCCCAGTTGTAAATGGCTGACTTGGGGTTGTAGCGGCGAAGGTTTTCAGTCCTCTGGCCTCACGTGTCCCTTCCCTCCCTGCGCTCGTCCTTGTCCTCGAGAACAACCATCACCTTGTTCAGGAACTTCTGATGGTACAGCCTCTTCATAGCCACGATCACTTTTTGGTCCATTGGTTGGATGAGAGCAGTAGTATTAGGTGGCAAAAACAAGTACATGATGCAGCCATTCTCAGCCACCAACTCCTTGTCGGAGGGATGCGCGGGTGCATTATCCAGAAGAAGGAGAGCCTTTACCTGGTCGCGTGCAATTCCCAGTGTCTTCGTCTGATAACGGATGACCTCTTTGATGAAGTGCTGGTGAAACCAGTCTTTGAAGATCTTGGCTGTGAACCAAGCCTTCACAGAATGGTACCAAACGACAGGAAGGCCATCCATCAACCCACAAAGGCACAGAGGCTACCTTGCACAGCCGACAATAACGGGTTTGAGCCGGTGCATGCCGTTAGCATTAGCACAACAAAAAGCAGATATCTGTTGCTTGGAGAGCTTGTGTCCAGGTACGTGCTTCTCCGTCTCCTCTGCTAGGGTGTTTGTTGGCAGCGAGCAATAGAACAGACCAGTTTCGTCAGCGTTGCAAACTTGACAGAGTGTGGCCTTCCCTGTCGATCAAGCCCTTCACCTTCTGCCAAAACTCTTCTACTCTCTCGTCATTGGCGTCCAAAGTTTCGCCATGGGCCTTATGGTTGGTAAATCCACATCGTAACTTGAAAGCGAAGAGCCAACCCTCAGATGCCTTGAACTCTGGGGTGTTGTGTAACCTTGCGAACTTCTCAGCAGCAGCCTTCAGCTCTGTACCACACACCTGAAGCACGTTGTTGACAATACCAAATCAGCGTGGAGCAGTCGACTTCTGCAAACCTGGGATGGTACATAATCTTCCTCTGCATGTTGCATTTTGTCTTCGATGCGAAGTCTGCCATGTGCTGGGTGAGTTTGTCCAGGGATTTCTTGACAAATTTATCACAAATGACTCCTACCCTTACAGGGGTGTGAAGTCAGATAGCTACAGAATAAAATCAACACTACCAATTGAAATACATCGCCTGAAGTCAGATATTTAAGAAAATCCGAATCTATTGAAATACTGAAAACCTACCTGAATTAAACTTAACCTGGCCTAAGAAATTTAACATAACCAAATTAAACCTAACCTTGTCTTGACGGGGTGGATCCCTGTAGACCCCCGAAATGTCACTGACTAACCCAACTTAACCAAACCTTGAAAAACCACTCAGACCTTGAAAAGCAGCTTACCTTATGGAGAAGGTGCAGTTTAGGCCTCTTCGGCTGCCATGCCAGAGCTAGAGATTGGAAATATTGCAGGGTGAAGGTCACACATCACAATCGGAAAAATTACCAGCAGGATGACACAGAAACCTTAATAAAGACGCATTTGTGGCGGAAATGCCATAGCGAAGACCCTGCCCTAATTTGGGGATATAATGTCACTGAAATACCCATTGGACATGGATGAAATGAAACTTAAACTTTTATAGGATATTAATAGAAGAGAAACTACAATACTTAGAATAACATAATATTAGTGGTGAGCATATTAATTTTGGTCTCCATTTATGGGTGGAGTGAAGAGGTGAGACAAGCTGCGGTGGAAAAGAATGCATACAGTGAGTAGATGGGAAGCAGAGGCATGGAGAGTGGATGAGGAATTTGAAAGGAATTTGAGTGTAAAGTGGTGGGAATGTATGAAAATGTTCTGGATGGAGGAAGAGAGAGTTAGACTGGGTGATAAAGTAGTAGGAGAGTGAAAGATAAAGATGGTAGATTGATAATGGAAAAGGAAGAATAAGTGAAAAGACTGAGAGACCACATTAAGGAACTGTTAAACATAGAGAATAAAGTCAGTATAAGTGGCTGTGGAATGACTCGGGGAATGAGGGAGGTGAGAGGGGAGGAAAAAATCAGTATGATGGAAGTAATGGAAGCACTGAATAAAATGAAAATGGGGAAAGCCCCAGGAATTGATGAAATGTGTGGTGAAATGATGAAGCATAGGGGTAAAATAGTAACAGAATGGATAAGGAAGATGTGTAGATTGGCCTGGGAGGAAGGTAAGGTCAAGGAGAATGGGATGTCAAGTATAATTATTCCTCTGTACAGTGTGGTTTCGCATCTAACGAGTTCACATCTAACGAATTCGTATCAAACAAAGAAGTTTTGAATCTAACGAAAAAAATCACGGGCACGTGGTTCAAACCTGCCACCACCTTGGCCAAACATGTGACATTATTGGCATCCACCCTCCCCTAACACCGCATATTCCCAGTCTCCTACCTCAGTCCTCACCATACATACATATTGTCGTGTTGTATAGCCACCTCTTGCTGTTTCAAGTGACCTAAATTCCCATCTACAGTGCATCTGGCGGTGGTTTACGCCTCATGTGATGTCGGCCCAACCCTCAATGGAAATGAAGGACAAGAGACTGAGTGATGATGATGAGAACATAGAGAATCTTCTTGGTGACAATCCTGATGACTTTTCTGGATTTGTTGGGAAGGAAAAGAATGCAGATGAAAAGATAACAAAACTCGGGAAGGCATCGCGAGAGGCACTGACAGCGAGAGAAGGGAGGAGGGTGGTGGTGGCATAGGTGAGCAGGAGGGAAGAGGAGCAGCCTAGTAGCCTCCTTTCCCGCCTTGGATACCACCTTTCGTCTTACCCATGCACCTCATTCATCACTCACATGTGAGTTGTCCACATTATTTCTTCTTTATTTTATATCACTATGTATAATTACTGTACAGTAATCTTCCCACTACCCAACACAATAGAGCCAAAGGCATGTCCGGAAAGTGGTCTTGTCCGGATAGCGGCCCTGAAGCTCCAGCACTGGTCATTCATGACCCAAACCTAACCTAACCTAAATCAGAAAACCACCTACCTACCTCCCTACCGGACATGCATAGCACTTATTTAAGTCCCCTTTCACATAAATAATGCACACGAAGCATGAATTAACTGAATTTTAACCAAAAAATGATGATTTAGAGGTGAGTAAGGCATAGGTGCTCACAACTTGCCAGCAAGT